>PNEQ01004411.1:3679-15963 GCA_003012365.1 Medauroidea extradentata
CATCATTTACTGGTAATAGTAATCCCAGGGTGCATTTAACAGTATTTATATTTGGTGATTTTTGCTCTTCTCTTCTCGTACCCACGACACTGAGGTAAGAGCTCGTAACTCTATCACTGAACTTTCAGCTAGCCGAGGACATACCGAATCCAGCAATATACGACTGGTGAATCAGAGGGCGCGTTTGTGCGAGCACGTGGTCAGCGTATTTACAACGAGCACGTGGTATGTGTGTGAAGGAGAATAGTGCCACCACACCAGGCTATACCAGTTACTGTACCAGACTAATCACAACAAAAGATCTTGTGTCTGACAATTCTTGCCATGCACAGACAAATGAAGGTGGGAGGGTGGTTGAAGAGAAAACAGAGGAATTTGCTCATGCCCAAGTTGTTTAGTTTTTATGCATATGAGATATATGTATTCATTTTTAATAGGAACTTGGATAACGTGAATATATATACTTAAGGGGAATAACTTTTTATGTTACCTAGAACTAGGGATATGAGTTTTCACGATTCCACTATTCGAGAATTTTCTGCAGAATCACATATTTGGCTTTACTTATGTTGCAATTTGAGCATAGTACAGTAAAACCCTGTTAAGATGTTTGTGGTGGGACAAAAAGGAGTAATGCTTACAAAACCAGGAAACTTTATTAAAAGGATTCTACCACGTGTGCTTACAGCAGTGGTACAAAATTATTCAACTTCTCTTGCAGAGAACTTCTTAAATGGAAAATTCCTGAGAAAATTTCATTGTAATGTATACAGGGGTTAAGGTCCCTCAAATCACATTCTACATTATGGAAGAAGGAATGAATTACGTCCCTTGCATTCAGATACTGTACAATGATAATATTTATGATGTTTATATAAAATTAAATGCTCTCATATTTAGCTATCATTACAAAAAATGGATTGGTAACATTACAAAAAAAAAATCAATACCACGTAAGCACGGCAAAAACCACGCATTTAGCCATCTATGTTGCTTAAATGTTAATGTGGTGTGCAATAGATAAAGGTGCAATCGTCTTGATTTTCCTGTAAACGACTGTGGTCATGGTTTCAGCAGTAATACTAGCGCTGTGGCGTGATTGCGGCAGGAAGTGGAACTAGCTGCCATAAAAATAGTCACTTTTGCTTGCTGACACAAAGTGGTTTATGCTATTTGTTTTAATAAAGCACCCGAGCAGAGTGTGCTAGTTAATTATAAGCCACGTGCCTGTCCAGTCTATGCAACTCGACAATGTGGTTTTAGTGTATTTACCAGCAAATGTGTTTTGTGTGTCTGAGGCAAGATATGTTTATGTACAAATTGTGATCACATTGAAGTAAAGTGAATTTATGGTGTCATTGAGTAAATATTGTTGTTGTTTTCATTTTTTTTTTCTGGCTAGTTTAGGATTGTTGCTCGTGTGAAACATGAAACAAGGCCAGTGTGGAAACGCAGAAGGAATTTCCTTGAATAGTATGCAACACTATCTTATACCAACTTTCAATTGTTTATGTATTATAATTTTACGTGGATATTTTTAAATATCTATTCTTTTAAAGTTTACATATAATTTATTAATAGCCCCACAATATTAATTTTTAAAAATTAAATTTGCTTAGAAATAGAACTACACTAGACCCTTGATTTTACGAATACTGACGGTTCCATTTATGACATTTGTAAAATCGCTACTTTCGTAGATTCAATTGAAGCCAGTTTTGCCCCTTACCCCTTAACCAAACTTTTAAATTGTATTTTTTCTGCAAAGTGTATCCAAATCACAAGACGGACTTCTTCTGATTAAAAAGGTACCTCTAAATGTTAAATATGACCAAAACATGTCCTGGAAAAAAAAACTTTGAGCACCGAATGTCTTCTCGCGAATACATAGTCAGACTTCCATATTGTTTCACACAATAAAACAGCAAATAATAACTGATGTTAAAATTTATATCAGTAGATAGAAGTCTGCCGATTAAAATCACACTTACAAACTATCAATATGACAATTCCATGCCACAAAAAAATTAAACACCAAGCATGGATGCCTTCTCGCGATCGTGTAGACTTGATGTTCTTAGTATTTTGTGAAAAATAAACCTTAAAAATATTTACAGGATTCGTTCTTAACAAAATAAACCAAACGTAACACTTTTTACGGAGGCTGCGGGCTGGTCTATTATACTATGCAACGCAAAAGAATGAATAAAAAATCAAGTGAAGTTTGAAGACAGCCCTCGTGCTGTACTGTGTTCGGTACTTGTGCCCTTTATAAACGATGGAATGCCCAGATATTGTGTGTGTGTGTGGCAAGAGTCGAGTTAATGCAGAAACTGTGCCGTTAACAAGTCTAGATTTAGTCACTTATGCCATTTTTATCCGTTGCCCAGTCGTGTTTACTGTACTTTCCAGACGCCAGTCCTGCTGATGTATAGTGTCGATAATGCGCACCCTCTTTTTTTGTTGTGCCTTCACTTCTCAGTCACATACACACACCTCCGCCACGGAGCAATGCTCTTATATACAAAGGTAAACATGCGTCAATCACCTGCATCACGTATAAATTTAATTAAGTCAATGATCTGACCACAATGCCTGCGCCACAAATCCCACAGCCTGGAGGAGATTGCAACACATAAAGTTTTTCACTTCACCAGGAAAATTGAATAAACTACTAAAAATTGCCAAATTTCAAATAATAACATACAAGACATGCGCATGCGATTGTCATTTTCAGTGGTTGTTTAGGTGAGATGCGGGGTACGAAAAATCCTGTGTTGCACATGGTAATAGAGATTATGTTAGTACACATTTGAAAGTGAGCTGATAATGGCTAGGAGAAAGGAAGGGTTACCGGTTGGATGTCTGCTAAGGGGGTTAGGATATTTACAGTTTTCGGGAAATGTATTGCAAGTAATTTCCCACACTGAGGTTTGGGGAGATATAAAGCATAGGGAAAGGAGGGGGGGGGTCATCTGCCGGCAATGAGACAAGGAAGTAACTCTTGCTGTCAAGGCCTTGTTATCTACGTACGAAGAAATGAAGGGTAGACAAACTGTAACATTTGTAATGTTCACAGGCCGAACGCTGCTCTCAGACGTGAACCATCACATTTTTCAACCGCTTTAACTTTTATTTGTTTATTTTTTTTTTTATTATAGTTACAATTTTTTGACAGTTCCCGAGAATATATTCGTAAAATCCAGGGTTCATAAAATCGAGGGTCTAGTGTAGTATAAAATCCTGCCTCTAGACTAATAAAACTGTGAAACTGTTGGAAACTGTTGTTGATATAAAATGTCATTGTGAACTTTTCCCTGCAGATGTTTATCAATGAGTTCAGTGACGTGCCATATGAAGCCATCTCGTACGTGACGGGAGAGTGCAACTACGGGGGACGTGTCACAGATGACTGGGACCGCCGCACTATCACTACAATCCTTGCAGACTTTGTGAACCCAGATGTCGTGGACAATCCCACATACAGATTCTCTACGCTAGGGAACATGTATGGGCTGCCACGTAGAGCAGAGTATCGAGTCTATATACAACACATTGACGTAAGTTGTAGCACATAGTTAGGTAGGTTGGTAAGTGGGCTTTACGTCTCGTCGACAGCGAGGTCACACACAGCTAGACTTATGTCACATGTACAGTAATTTCTCATTTAATGTTGCAGGTTTATCTCTTAGACTATACATACATACTAGTAAATTAATAAAATAATTTTAACTGTATGTAAATGTTGTTTATTAACTTAAAACAAAGTTTAATTTAATTTTCATTGCATTGAATTGCATTGAACTTAACAGTGGTTACAAGGTACAAAAAAATCAAGATGACAGATACATCTCATCAATGAAATTGTAACTCAATAGCACACATTTTTTCCTTCCCCAATTCCCTCCTAAATTGTACTGAATTTTGTCCAGAGTATTTTCATAGGTACAACTTTGAAGTAAAATTTAATGAGGGGGACAAAGGATCTAGTTGCACGCTGTCTTGGTGCAGCTCGACACAGTCTAGCCAATCACAGCACAGCATGATGAAATAATAGACATTCCTTTGTGCTCAACCGAACCTCCTGGCACCAGCCAGTCTTGGTGCTAATGATTTCACTTCCTCTAGTTTATACAGATTTTACCAAAATGCATTTATCATCAGAACTACCCAAAAACCAGCAAATTACCAAGAGAGAAAAAGTTTAAGAATTTTATTTTACGTCCATAGACACCCCACATGCCTAGGAAAAAAAGTTAGTTTACAAAATTTTGCACAATTTGGACTTAATCAAATTACAGCACTAGAAGTCATAAACACTGCCATAGTGGCTTAACATGATGATTAACAACAAAGCTTTACCTGAATAATCTTCAAGTTATAAACAGATGTATACTTTGAGCTAACTCTCAATTGAAAATTATTATTTTCAGGTTTTTATAAATTTAACTCAAAAAGGCCACAAGTGATGTATAAGGCACACGTTGCTTTAAATAAAAAAAAAATGGTTATAAGGCAGAGCTGAAATATATGCCTGTGGGCATCACTGATCACTTGATATGTAATTATTTATTTTAATTAATTATTTTTAACATAGTACTGGTTTCATATTGTTTCACAATTTACCTTAAACTGTCACTTCATACAAGAAAATAGCATATAACAGAAAAAAAAATTGAAATCGTGGTGGATCGGGGACACAACCAACTTCAGTACTTTTGCACAACCACAAGGATAGTGTAATACAAAGTAAATAAGAATAAAAACCAATTACAACTTAACCTTGTATGTAATAAAGTAAAGCCAAGAAAATGGCAATAAAATGATATGTAGAAAAATCATGACAAATATTTATAATTAATTTGTGTTTCCCAAAACGACTCAGTTAAAATAATTTAAAGAAAATAGCCACAAAAAATTATTTAAAATACCCTAGTGAAATCACAGCAATAAAATAACAAGAAGATAAATGCGATAATATCTTATTAGAAATATGATCGCGACTCTTTACTTCACAACAACTTGTACACCATATTCTTCACTGCTTGCTTAAATTAAGTGGCATTTGAGCATGATAATTCTTTCAGCAAGACATACTTCAGAGATGATCATTTCATTTTAAAACATCAACATATTAAATAATTACATTTTTGAACAATTCTCTGTAAGCCCATTAATCACAGCATTCTGTCAGTAATAAAGTTCGTACAGCACAATCTGCGTGAGTTACTGTACTGTCCGCCTCTGCGCTGTGTACCTAAATGTTCTTCAGCCAAGTAAGAAAAAATTGAGGATCTAGGTGCACACATTGCTGCAGTATATAGCCTACTGGGTACCTAGATGTTGTTTTCAGCTGCCAGATCATTTAGTGAAACTTCCATTTGATGAAATAATTCTTCTGTGGTGTCATAATACCCTTATGAAGGAATTGTAAAATTGTAGATTTCTTTTCACTTAAATTTTGTAAATTTGTGGGATAATTTTTTTTTTTTTGTAGTAGAATAACTGAATAGGAGGTAGTCTGTTGACCTTTCAGCTGATGTCAAGAGGTGAGCCAATTATTTCTTCAAGTGCACTCTTACCAAGTGAGGTGGCACAGCAGTAACATGTTGGACTCGGTTTCGGGTTCAAATCCCAGCTCTCGCCATCCAGAATCGGGTTTTGCGAAATTTCTCAAAATCACCCCAGACTAGTGCTGGGATAATTCCCTAACATAGACAATGGTTGATTCCTCTCCCAGTTCTGTCCTTGTGTAAAGTTGATTATACCAGTCTCCGACGACCTCGCTATTGACAGGACGCAAATCCTACTTAACAGGAGCACACTTAGCATACACACGTACCTAATAGTAGCCGTAGACGTATGCCTGTTTGTGCCTGTGCAAAGTTATGACTGTATAAATATTGCAATGTGTACTGCTATATAAGTAGTCAACTTTTACTTGAATTTTTCCTAATAATCTTTCAATAAACCTTCATATATGCTGAGGCAGTTTCCCTCCCAAGGGTCGCATTTTAATCAAGGGGTCAGATCTCTCGCCTCCCACCTAGGTGATGTGGGCTTAATCCCAGGCGGGTTCAGTTTTTGATTTTTCACACGTGGGAAACATAGACTTCGCTGTTTGTCGGCTGGTTTTTTCAAGAAATTCCTGTTTCCCCAGCCTCCTTCATTCTATCGCTTCTCCACATTCATCTCACCTAACCTCGTCCATTCTTTGAACCAGACAGTCAACAGGCTTTGTCTGCTAGTTGAGCAGCCGGCCCAATCTTCACCCTGACCGTCTCTCATACCACTGTGACCCTGCCACATGGTGAGAACACATTTTTGAATTTCTTTTTAAGTTTCCCTTCCCCATCTAGTTTTTGGTATTAGAAAAAACACTTCATTTGTTACTTTCTATGCTTACTTTAGTCCTTTGGGTTACATTTTATCTGATCTTTAAGCAGATTTTTCAAAAATAAGAATGGTTTTTCTTGTACGGTATGTACAATTCACAATAAATTAATTAAAACTAAAAATGTATTTTCTTCTATCATCTTGTGTAATAGTAGTGTGTATCACTGGCATGTAAGTAATTTATTTAAATATTTTATGGAGAAATGGATTTCCAAGACAAAGAGTATTGGCATTGACTCAAATGATACACATGTGTACGGCTTAAATGTTAAATGTTGTATAGGTTACAGTGGCATACTTTCAAAGACACGTATATTATTTGGGAGAAACCCCACAGCTTTCATATTGCATCTTCACTGACGACAGGCTATTTAATTGCCATGTCTTGCCACCCAAGGTAGCCAGTTTAATACTGGCGAAACGTCGCGACCACGCTTCCGTGCAAAAATGTGGGTCGTCCCTTTGTGTGTGTGTGTACCTACAGTAGAACCCCGATTTAACGAAATGCCATGGGAACCAAAAATGATTACTCTAAATCGATGTTTCGTTAAATCCGACTTAAACCCCCCCCCCCCCCAACCCCCTTCCCAACCGCCACGTAAAAAAAATGTTAAATCCTCGGGCATGTTTCGTCGCAATTTAATGTAATTTAAAAACGTATATTGGATCAAAAGAATAACAAAACACATTTACCGCAATAGGTAAGTCACAGCCGTGAAAAGAAAAAAAATCTGCGGAAAAACTTCCAGGGGAACGCTCGGCGAGCGTGCGCATGGTGAGTTAGGCCGTCCTTGTGCACACTATCACATGATGACTAACACAGCCGAGCCGTCAATATTTCCGCCTCTCTCTGGCCTGCTCCACCAACAAAATTAAGGAAAATCCCATGAAAAATAGTAACAACAATTTTGTTAATGAAAACTGAATTAACCATTTGCGAGACAACGATAAAATAATAATTAAATATACGCTGCGACGGTGGTCATTGTAGCTTGTATGCAGCCACGCTCGTGAAATAAACTCTTGTTGGTCTGCTTGCTAAAACTGCTTTGCACCCGAGCGGTTTTTAAGCGTTGGAGAAACAAATTATTTACGTTTACGGTAATAAATTTGTTGCAAAAAGTCTGCATAAATAATATTACGTATTTTTTATAAACTCACTTGTTTTATCACAGAACGCATGTGTGATAAATCACGCTGCACACCACTGCATTCTATCGGTAATAGAATAAATCCACAGAGCACGCGACACTGCAGCACATTCTAACGACGACGCGAAGCACTATCTGTGAATTAGTTCTTGTGCCATCCACTGCTGCGCTGTGGAGACTGGGTACCTAGATGCTCGTTCACTCGCCAGCCGCTAAGATGAGGATCAAGGCACGCGCTTGTTATGCAACACAGCATGAGTATTTTAAATCGCTCCCGCGGCCAAAGTTTTCAACCTTTTTTTTTTTATTTATTTTTTTTTTTTTCCGGCGGATGGTTTAAGCTTTTCTACGGAGAAATAAGTATATACGACGGTTGATGCTAGTATTTTTAAAGGACTTAACTTACGATTAATTTTCAATTTTATCAGAGTTAGTTATTTAATACATTTTTTGTCACTTTTTGATGTTTTCTAAAAATCTTTTCGTTAAATCGCTGTTTTCGTTATTCCCGAGTTCGTTAAATCGGGGCTCTCCTGTATTTACAAGTATCAACTGTATGTACTTCAGTCTCTTACATTACTTTGTGAGTGAGCCAGAGCAGCAATTTGGTGTTATGTGTAGGCACTTCCTGCAATCCCTCCACCTGAAGTCTTTGGACTGCACATGAACGCAGGTATAACTCGTGACCTTGGAAACTCAAAGGAACTACTCAGTACTGTATTGCTGGTGTATGGTGGAGGTGCATCAGAAGGACCAAGTCAGTCCTCTGGGGAAAATTTACTTGCTGTCACCAACGACATTCTAAATAAGGTTAGTAAAACAAAATTGATTTACCTTTTACTAAGCACATTGTATTTGATGTATTAAAGCGTAATTATGAAATTATTAATCTAATTCAAAGTTTAGTATAATAATTTCCTCTCAAAAAGTAAAAAAGACTAAATACGCACATAATCGTAAAATTTTACACATTTCTATTAAGAGACATTGCTGATAATTCATCATATCTTTAATGTATTAAATGAAAATGGAAAATTTAAACAAAAGAGGTGGCACAGCCTTTTAAGTAACTATTTATATCCTGTAACAACATGCTACTGACTTTTCTGAATATCGGTTAAAACTTTATTTGCAACTCAGTTTTATACACTAGACCCCCGATTTTATGAATACTCACGGTTCCTCTCATCACATTCGTAAAATCGCTACCTTCGTAAATTCAATAGCAGCTTATTTTTGCCCCCCCCCCCCCCCCCAAAATCCTACCTTAACAGAAAATTTTAAAATTGCATTTTTTCTGCAAAGTGTCTGTAGGCCCCGACTTCCGTAGCGTTTTACGGGAAATTAATTAACTTAATAATGTAGACATAAATTGATATCAGTAGCCAGACGTCACACTGTTGAGCGGTAGATATGACCGACCCTTGTCCCCAAAAAATGAGAAAATCGAGATTCCGAGTGTCTTCTCTGGAACGAATAGCCCAACTCCCGTAGCATTTAACGGAAAAATAACGCAAGTGATAGTTGAAATATAAATTTATATCAATATTCAGACGTCTTACGATCAAAAGAACACCGCTAAACGATATATATGATCGACCTTTGTCCTAAAAAAAAAGAGAAAACCGTGCTGTTGAGTGCCTTCTCACAAGCGAATAGCCCGATTTGCGTAGCGTTTTAAAGGGAAAAAAAAGTAGGCATTCCTTACTAGTAAAATGCCCTTGTAAATTATTCACCAAAGAAAGAAGAAATAATCGGATGTATTTATTCATTGCGCAGTTTTATATAATTTAACGTAAAAACATTCCCTCGATGTTGTTGATGAATTGTACGAGAACGTAGATACTAGTAGCGTGCAGAGCGGACAGATAGCGCAACTGTACGAACGTTCACAAGATGGTAGATAGATAGCGGCATCGTAGCATATACCGACGTTGTTCCAAAAACGCCATTTTGTGACGTTCTTACCTAAAACCGTCGAGAATTACATGTATAAGTGATTGAAAGTATTCACTTTCACAATCAACATATGTGATAAAAATAAATTAGGAGTTCCGGGATTACGTAATACACTAAAGTCTATTTATTTTCAAAGTTCGACATACCCGGAGACAAATGTTTCTACACTTGGATAATAGGTAGCGCTATTATCGTGCTCACTTGTGAAACCCATGTTTTACGACACGCAGTAATGCATTGTTTAAGCAAATTATGTGCCAACTTAATTGTTTTACGTACGTATGGTTTTAACGCAATAAAGAAAAATATTACGCTATTATTTATAGGGTTCGTGTAAAAAAGTAAACTCATTCGGTGCGAGACGAGAGAGATATAAGACGTCGTGAAACAGCCTAGAAGGAGGCTGTACTATAGTTAAATGAGCATATGCGCATGCGCTGGAACTTTGCGTCTATAGTACGACCTCAATATATATCCTATTACATCGTAGTTGGAGAAAGGCCGGTCGGCTTGTCTCAGGCGCCGCAGCCACGCGGTTTTCAAACTGTCCCTGCCACATTTTTTAACGGATTTTCACAATTTTTGTTTTATTTTTAATATTGTGACTTACCAAGTAATAACTGCAACTCTACAATTCATATTTTAATGCCGTGAATTAGATACAGTATGTTTTATTCATTGTCAACGTAATTCCTTACAATTTTTTTGTGATATAATTTTGTTATTTTTTGAGGGTTCCTGAGATAGTATTCGTAGAATCGCTACCTTCGTTAAATCCAGGGTTCGTAAAATCGGGGGTCTAGTGTAGTAATATTATTTTATAATGCAAGTATTGAATACAAATAATTCTTTTTATACGCCTGTTGATTTGACACTGCATATTTCCCAATTTGCCTGTTGTGAAATGTGACAGTAATTAATCTTTTAACATTATAGAGTTTGAATATTAAAAGTAGGTGTTGTGACAGTTTCTGCAAATATTTTTACGTGATTATGCACATCAGTTATATATGCAGCTACTGCTATTTGTACGTTTTAGAGAAGCAATCAAAAACTATCTAAGTAATTGTTGGATAGAACCACAATACCTTAAAAGTATCAAGAAAATGTGTTGTTCAAAAATTAATAGTCTACTTACAAATACTAATTTTAAATGTATGTACTGTCACACTGATCTCGGAAGAAAGTGTTTAAGGATTGCTTTTTAAGGGTGCTTGGAGCCTTGGCAAGAACAAGGATGAGGATTTAAATGTTAACTTACATTCTATGGGGCATGTTCACCTTTCACAATATCACTTTTAGACAAATACCATGTTCTACACTGAGACAAGTAAAGTATTCTTACAGAAATAAAAATATAGGAAAAAAATATACTATGAGTAGATGGTACAAGTGTTTTTTATGAATGAAAATGCTTTGCATATAGTTTTCAGGGTACTGGAAAAAAAGCCTGTGGCAATCTGGCTTCACCATATTGAACAAAAAAGTTGGTGGTGGCATGTAGCAAGCAGGTATAGAACCTTCAGTGTGTTGAAAATTATTTTTACCATGATGCCAGTCTCTTCCCCCCTCCCCCCCCCAAAAAAAAAAGGAAAGTTTGTATTTCTAGATACACTAGACCCTCGATTTTACGAACCCTGGATTTAACGAAGGTAGCGATTCTACGAATACAAACTCAGGAACCCTAAAAAAATAACAAAATTATATGACAAAAAAAAAAGTGTAAGGAATTACGTTGACAGTGAATAAAACATACTGTATCAAATTCACGACGTTAAAATATGAATTGTAGAGTTGCAGTTATTACTTGGTAAGTCACAATATTAAAAATAAGACAAAAATAGCGAAAATCCATTAAAAAATGTGGCAGTGAAAGTTTGAAAACGGCGTGGCTGCGGCGCCTGAGCCAAGCCGACCGGCCTTTCTCCAACTACGACGTAATAGGATATATATTGAGGTCGTACTATAGACGCAAAGTTCCAGCGCATGCACATATGCTCATTTAACTATAGTACAGCCTCCTTCTAGGCTGTTTCACGACGTCTTATATCTCTCTCGTCTCGCACCGAATGAGTTTACTTTTTTACACGAACCCTATAAATAATAGCATAATATCTTTCTTTATTGCGTTAACACCATACGTACGTAAAACAATTAAGTTGGCGCATAATTTGCTTAAACAATGCATTACTGCGTGTCGTAAAACGTGGGTTTCACAAGTGAGCACTATAATAGCGCTACCTATTATCCAAGTGTAGAAACATTTGTATCCGAGTATGTCGAACTTTGAAAATAAATAGACGTTCGTGTATTACGTAATCCCGGAACTCCTAATTTATTTTTACCGCATATGTTGATTGTGAAAGTGATTACTTTCAATAACTTATACATGTAATTCTCGACGGTTTTAGTTAGGTAAGAACGTCAAAAATGGCGTTTTTGGAACACTGAACGTCGGTATATGCTATGGTGCCGCTATCTATCTTCCATCTTGTGAACGTTCGTACAGTTGCGCTATCTGTCCGTTCTGCACGCTACTAGTATCTACGTTCTCGTACAATACATCAACATCGAGGGAATGTTTTTACGTTAAGTTATATAAAACTTGACGCGTGTCCCTTGCGCTAGACGTTCTGGGTTGCAAGTAAGATCGCTGAATGCAAGCAGTGTGTGTCTCTAGAAGACCTTTGAGGTAAAGAGCATGAGATACTGGGGTGGTTCTTCTAGAGTAGTTATTAATAGAGTTATCCTCGACCCAGCGAGTGACTACTGGGTGAC
>PNEQ01004412.1:0-31870 GCA_003012365.1 Medauroidea extradentata
ATTATGTTATCTGGTTTTCAAGTTTTGTATGAAGTAAAAACACGCAAATTTTGACTTTGAAGTGCCATTACGGGAAAACTATATGAGCTAATTTTTTTCCGTTAGAAGTATGTGTACTCTCAAGTAATGTGTACAAAACTAACACTATTTCATACAAGTATAAAATTATGTTTTTTCCCCACTTGAACAACCTTAACCTATCTTATCATTATCGTGGGCGCAGCAGTGTGCAATTTCCTTTGAACAAATTGCTTAAGATCAGCTCTTCTTTTCAACAACTTTAGTAAAAAAAAGTAAGTCCCAACACATTGAAAAATATGGTGCATTCTTTGATATTAGATGCAGATTTTTGTAGTGTTACATTCAGTAAGTGACTGTAACAATGTACAAGAGTCACACACAGATCTTGTAGAACTCCTATGTTTAAACCATCCTATTTAACAGCTACAACCGGGGCACCGTCATATATATGTTTTGCTACGAGTTTATTTTGACACTTATAGTCCTTTATAGTTGCAGTTACATGCTCGAACAGAGCTGCTGCAGTGCAATCTTGACTCATGTCAGTAAACCCCAAAACTCATTCTTGAATATCACTGTTGACATCAACATAGCGAAGGATGATTGACAGCTGTGACATGTTTATGGTGGCAGATGTTTTGTCCATTATTAGTATCAATAACTTTATTTCATTTCCTATTTACTCCATGACTACTTAAATGACAGCAGCAATTAAATCATTCTGAATGGAAGAAGATGTAGGCCTATCTTTAAAATAGAATAAGACTTTCAATTGAAAAGTGCTGGAATGCAAGGGTGGGGAAAATGGGAGATCTCCCCAAAAAAAAAAATAACCGTCAAATTGTGACATTGTCCAACACGATCCTACATGCGTAAATCCGGAGGTCAAACACCAGGAATAGAACTATCGCCCAGATGTAAGGCAAGCGCACAACTGCCGCAGCTTCTTATGTAGTTAAGAATTTTGGGGTTCTGTTTTACAGGAGTGTATAATTTAGTGTTTGAATAACGTTACATATTTCGCTCCATGACAGAATAAAAAAATTAAGCCTAACAATAAATTTCCCAACATCTAGATTTACATTAAGAAAATCATTTGTTAGTAGCTGACATAACCTGGTTGGCAAAAACGTATTTTGCATTTATTTATTTATGCGTGCTACCAAAACCAACGCTAAGCAAAAATCTTTCAGTGTGAGAACCCGTAATTTTTTTAATTATGTGTAGTAACTTACATAAAGTCTGTAGTAACTTCAAGTAATATTATGATAGCATAGATGGTTTTAAATTCGTGTTTTGCATTCAGTGAATATATTCTTGACTCCCTCTCCTTCTAAGGGCAGGATCATTAAAAATCCATCAGATATGTTTTGTTAGCTATTTTTTTCGCAGTGTTGTAGATAATTAAAAACCTGGGTTTAAAAATGGTCGCAAGGGTTCAATAAATTTTGCAAGTATTAAAAATTTCTATATTTGGCCAAAAGTTGTACTATAAAATGCTATAAAAACAAAATTGTGAAAAACAGCAAAGTTTCAATTCTAAAGAGATTTTTATTTTTGTAGTACATTTTACAATTTTATTTTAAAACATGCCGTTAACATGAAAGAAAAAATATGATTAGTTCTTACAGAGTTTGAAATAACATTTTGCCACAGTTAAAAATTTGTTTTTTTTTTTCCCCCAAATATATTCAGTTTATAGTTATTTTTTTAAAGAAAAAAAAACCTTTTTCATTCACACTTAATACATACACTGCATTTACTATTTTTTTATGAGTCCACCTAGGTGTTATAAATTTATAGTCAACAAAATTATTATTATTATTGAATTGTGTCAAATAGTTTAAACTGTGTTTTCATTACTACAAGATTTTATTTAACTTGCAATGTTTGTATGTAAGTTGACCATTTCAAAATTTGCAAACCATTTTTCAACCACTTGGTATCTGATTAAGCTGAAATTTGGCATACTTATGTAAGTTTGGTATTGCAATGACTTGTATAAAGTATTCTGACATACCAATAAATAAGTTTCAAAGATTTCAGACAAAAAAAAAAAGTTCTTATTTTTAAAGTGAAAAAAAATTTGTCATATGTACACATTCCAAAGATTAAAACTTAAAACTAAACAAAAAAGTAATTAAAAGTAAAAAAATTGAAAACATATTTTAAAAAATGTGATTTAAAAGTAAAATATTTTTATACATTCAGGCTTGAGGCGCTATAGTTTTATGTTTTGTATAGTTGTGTGGCTTAGTTTGTAATTAAATGATGAAATTACGAGAGTAATGGATAGCACCTCAATCTTTAACATTTATGTGTGTGTGCACGCGCTTGTGTGCGCATGCGTACGCCTATTTTATGATGAATTACCAAGAGGGGGTTACTCTGAACCTAGAATATACCTTTAACTTTATTTTTTTTACAATTTTCTTTTTTCTTTTTTTAAATTTTTTAACTCTTAATTTTGTGTGTGGTATTGCATGCTGCAGGCCCTTTCCATAGCCAAGTATTAATACAAACACACACATTGTACATATTTTTACTGTGCCCTTTGATGTAGAATTAATAAAATATCTTGATGATGTGTGTCGAAGCAGATATTGTAGGATAAATATATTTTATTTTCAGGTTTGCTTAACTGCAACATCGTTTCCATTAGTTTTGATTGACTGAATTTTTTAAACCTTGCGTATATTTACAGACGGAAGTAAAACGTAGCAGCTTTATAATAGTTTCCGCATATCTATCCTCAAAAATATTTACGTATTTCCGAGCACAACCGCTGCAACTCACAAATATGTTCCACTTATGTAGTTGATGACAGAACGTGCCGAATGTTTTCCGCCCTACTAGTATCAATGTGGCAGATAGCCCCCGGAGAGTGGGATATCAGTTCCGCTGCACACGCAGTTGAGCTCAGAAGGGAGGGTAACCACCCGTACAAGCAACTCTCGCTGTCAGCCACCTCGAGCGCGCATCGAACATGCACACTCCTGCCTCTATGTCGGCCGGCCAATCAAGAGCTCACTCATCATTTCCACGCCTATCAGTGCATGTATAAAAGAAGCAACTTTTGTCGAGACAGACAGTGTTCCTGAGCTCGAGCCGAGTTGTTCTCGAGCGGTGTTCCTGAGTCATCTAGTGCTTCGCTGTGCCGGCCGAGATATTGCACTCAAAGCCCTGGCAGATTTCTCTGCTAAGTTTATTCAGCTAGTTGTTCTTACAACTTTCTCTCGTTGGGAAGACGAGGGTTCCAGCATCCGCTGCCCTTCAACAGAACACGTCTGCAAGAAGTTGCATGAGAGGAAGACAGAAACAACCTCCACACAAGCCAGCAAGACGTCAAGTCAAGCCTACGTAAACAGTGTTGACCTCCCCATGGGCACTACTGCTTTTATATTGCTTCTTTCGCCGCCTCACGGCAAAACGACTTGGCACAGGGTGGTTTTATTGTTCTTTATGAGCAATAAAACACAGTTAAAATGGACCTCCCTTTTGTCTGCTTTAGCTCTTTACTCCCTGCTCCTTTCTTTTACCCACTCCCAATTCAATTCTCTTTGAGTATACTGCAGTTTGGGTCTGTAAAGTAAGCAAACTCGGAGACCAGCAAGCTAACTCTTGTTCTGGGAGACAGTTGCCCCGTCTTTATACCCCCTCCGCAGCTTCTCGTCAGCGGCGGGACAGCACTACACTGGGCAGGTCTCTCAGAAAGGAGGTTCACCACACCGGCATCCGCCACCAGCGCATAACCCGAGACCAGAAATTGTGGTTTGCGTTGGAGAGCCCGAGTTCCGTGCGGGAAACAGTGGCTGTGATAGCTGCCATGCTTTGCATTGGACTCACTAGTTCCTCAACGTGTGACACGTCATCTAGACTCATGAGTCATATCCTTTTGCTCATCCTGTTGGCCTTTTGGAGCCCTGTAGTTTGTTGGCACAGTCACTCAGGACACCTGCTCTCCTTTTAAAAGTAACATCTGTAACTATTCTCCAAAGGTAAACTATTCTAAGGTATGTCCAAGTATAGGGCAGGCCGCTCATGCCAAGCTAGTGGACTTGGTCAAAGAAGTTCTGGCCAAACCAAACCCTTATACAGGGATCTACACGGCATAGAGGGACGTCGCTGCAGCTGAACGTCGAGGAGAGACTGTGGAGGGTGTCATCCTGCTCATCAGGTCACTGGAGGTGCCACTGCTCCTCGAACCTCTTCCTGTCACCCCTCCCAAGTCAGTCCCGTCACTATCACGCCCCACTGCAGCATCACATATCAAAACCCGCATCTTTACTCTTGGGAATCCTCACCAAAGAGTTCCTGCTGACGCCGTTCTTGCTCAACATTGTTCGACGAGGATCAAAACTAGGCCTACGCTGTGACCTCCTGCACCGAGGTCCCCAGTGTGTGGCTACACTCCTGCAGCTCGTCTGGGCGAGCAGCAACAGTAAGAAGAAGGGATAACAGCTACCCTTCCCCCTCCCCCATCAATAAGTTAGTTCACGTCCTAGTTTCCAGCTAACCCAAAGGGGAAAAGCTGACTCTGATTGTGGGAGGGCAGTGCCCGCTTAAGCCCACGTCCCGTGAGGAGAAGAAGGCCCTTCAGAACTCCACCTCTGGGGAAGGCTCAATGACGTCCTCTCCAACACCACTGCGCGTCATATTTTCCCGATGCCCAAAGAGTTAGCGTCAATCTTCTTTTGATGGCCTTGCAGACTACGTGCTCCTTGCGTCAACTATGTTCCAGGGTGGGACTAGAAAAACCTACAATGATTAAACAAAGTGTAGAAGTGTTATGATCGTAAGGTACTGCAGCATTCTGTCAGTTTTTGTTGTAAACCTTTGTTTTACCAGACTAGTTGGGGGGGGGGGAGGTGTTTTCCGGTATATTATAATGTCTTGTAAATGGCGGAGTACCAAAATCTCCATACGGAAGTAGACAACAGGCCGACAGATACCATTGAGGTATAGCAGTGTGATACGCGTGACAGCACAGCGTGTTTGTTGTCATCAAATCGCTGGAAGTGGACGAGGGGGAAGGCTTTAGATGACTGGTGGGAGTAGGAAGATATTGTGCGTCTTTGTCCGCTCATTGAGATAACAATGGATGGGTGGCGGGGAAAGAGTAAAAGGAGAGGAACAGAAGGATTAGATTTGCTACCAGCCTGTTTTCATATTACATTGCATGGTAACATGTGACACGTGAACTTGAGCTGCTGTTTTGTATTTCACAGTGAAGGGTTTATTTACTAAATATATCACACAAACAAAAAATACCATGTCTGTGAGATAATTTAGGAGCCGTCCTCGACTCTTTCAGAAGGGAAGGGCCAATTGCTGAGAATGAGATAAGGCTAAACAAAAGAGAGCCTTGTTGACAGCTGCAGCAACATTTTACTGGGTTGTCGTCTGTCCCAGGGGTGGTCCAAGATTGCGTAACTTATGTAATGGATGTTTGTGGACTGATGAATTAAATTTTTTACTTCTAAGTCATTGCAAATAAGGGCACGGAAACAATACAAATAAATACAGTATGTTAATTTCATTAAAGAAAAACACACAATCTTTAACACGCACGAACAACAACTACGTAAAAAATCAAAGTAGACACTTAACTCGTTCTTGCCCGGACACATCAAAACACTGATGAGTGACTAGCTCTGCTTACTGTGGCTATCTGTGCACGCACCTGATGTCACTCACAAAAGCACAATAACCAAGTAGGTCTTTTGCTGTATGTGACAAGTAGACCCGACGGAATAATTTTGTATCGCCAGAATTTGTACGTTAAATATGAAGTCCTCTCAATGGAGGTCCAATAAAAAGAGGGTTTACTATATTGATGAAAAATGAGAGCAGCTGTAAAATACAGTATATATATTATCAGATTTTACCTATAAAAAATTGAAAGAATCGCCAAGCTACTAAATTTTTTTGAATACAACAACAATTAATAAGAAATCTATACGGTATTAGTGTACACGATCACTAAGCAAAGTCAAAATTACAATAATACTGAATGACACAATGCTTAGCAGAAAAATGCATTATAATTGACATATATGGCTAATTGATAATTTATGTAAGTTAGTTTTGTATAATACTTGTATATGTTAGTTATATAACAAACATAAAAGTTCTTACAAGTCATGGGCAGGATTCGAGGACTGACCAAGACTACTCCCTACCACCACCCCCCTGCCGCCAACCCAATATTTATGGGAGAGAAAAATATTTGCACACTATTTTCTCTCCCCTTCTTTTTTCTATTGGCTGGATTGGTGTCTCTTTATTGCCCCCTCAATAAAAATGCTTCATCTTGCTTGTGTACAAGATTTGTTTCTTGGCTCATTTTCCGTGCTTGTTTAGTGTCTCACTCATTAACAGCGACGACATTGTAGTGATGCAGCAATATGTTAATGACGTTTCTTTGTCCTCTGGTTGTGCAGGATTATTACAAGCGGCGCCCCAAGGGTCTTCGTGGAGCACTTCAGGAGGTGGGTCTAAATTTTGAAGGTCGAGAGCACTCTGGGCTGTGTGACGCTCGTAACACGGCACATCTGGCCTGGCGCATGGTCTGTGATGGTGCATTGCTGGTTATAACCAAGACGCTGCTTCCAAATGTAAATATTTAGTTCCCTGCACATAACCAGTTATTTATTTAAGCTATGTGGTGTATTATTTTGTGATGTTACATTTTATGTTTTAATTTAGATAGTAAATGCTTTGGAAAAGTAAAATTTGCTATAATAAAAGCCTCGGATAGGTTTTTATTAATGACAATATAAACTTTGTCTGTGGATTTTAAATTGATTTTTTCTAAAATGGTTTATTTAAAGGCAAATTAACTTTGTGGCTTTTGTAATGGATTGTATTTGTACTAACTGCAATTTCATTGTCTGCTTTTTTCAAAAGAAATTTCTTCCTCATAAAAATAATTTTTAACGTATTGGTTTGCTTCCAGGTAATTTCAAAACACAGAGAATTTTCTTAGTTCTTAAAGAATGCATTGTTAGATAGAAAAAAATCTGGTATACTTGTTAACAATGAGGAATTGTGAAAAATGTGTACTTTCATTGTGCTGTATATTATTATTAAAAATTTTAATATCTTTTCCATGACCTTTTGCATGTTGCACATTACTTTTAAATTCTTTTGCTTAAAATTAGTAAGGATGTAAATTTCCAAAAGATTGTATTCTTTGCGGAAAAAAAAAGTAACAATTTTGGTGACTTCAGTTCAGCTTGTAAGAAGACCTTGGAAGTACTAAAATTAAACCAGATGAGCTACGCCTGAAAAAAATTCAAGAATTTAGTAACGTTCATGAATTAAAAATTATTTCAAATCTGAGAAATGGTTAGCAAAACAATTTTTTTTACATTTATGTAAATTGACCGTGTAATGAGGTACACTCTTCTGGACACAGGATGTTCTTCCACAAGGCAGGCATGGCAACATTATTGTGAGTCAAGGACAGTGACTGAATGATAGGCAGCTGTTTCTTTAAGGCAACCACTTTCACAGCATGTTACACTTTGTGTACAATAGTAAACAGCTTGGCTGGCGTAGACTGCATGCAGATTGTAATCAGCTGATTTTATCCGCTATAGAAACTCCAAGTGCCAGAATATGCATGCTTAAATACGGCTTGTACAATTAATGCTGGAAATAGGGGCCACCACACTGAGCATTTTGATACAGGGAACATGTGCATGTGGTCTGTCAGGCCAGCAGAAGGAGATGTGGACTTAAAACAGTATAAAACATAAATAAGGTTTTCTGAGTGACCATGTACCATGCACTCATTTTTTCCAAAATTAGCACTTCCTGAAGTGCGGTGCATGTCATACACGGGTTCAAGCATATTAGAAGAGTGAGCGTAACATATGATAATGTCTACAAGGAAGAACTGGCAACAGTGCATCTGGCATGAATTTCTAATCTATGTTCACACACACACAGATTTGGCGAGACAGTGCAGTTGTGTTCACTTGTGTTTTATTAATCGGAGAATAGGAGAAACTTCTTAAACTGCTTATAGCTAAGTGTTTTAATTAAACTGTCGATAATTCCCCACGCCACACATATTCAAACTACGTGGCTTAGCGTCATCTTAACAGTCAGTTCTTTATGTGTTTTCACGCTGCTGAGTGCTTATACACCTATTTTATAAGGGTGGGAGGGAAGAGGAGTGAAGGTATGACAATAAAAAGGTTACTCTATCACTTCATCTAATCATCAGAACGAGTGAGCGGGCAGGAAGTAAACAATTCTCCTTGATGGTTAAATAGTGAAGCTGTTCAGACTCGTTGAATATCATTTTTGAACTAATAATTCAATAAGTGTTGGAGCCTGTAGTATGTATTATCCTAGCATATATTGTGTGTTTACAAGGGCACAAGTACCTAATGCAGTATAGGACAACCGTCACAGGAAATATTTTTCTGAAGTATGTTATCAAAAAAATGTGTGTGTGTGTGACATAGGTGTATGTGGAACATGGGTGGTTATGGTATTGACAGTAACTGTTTTGCTAACTCAAAAGCTGATCAAAGTGATAGCCACCAATCCAAATGCAAGCATGAAAACACGTACAAGATTCTGCCACACCTGGTCAAATATCCAGTGGGTGTTGTGTATTACAGCACATTAAATAACAATCCTGATAACTAAGGCACCCTCTGTGTCTACGGGGGATGATTTCAGATATTACCATGGGAAATAATCAAGTTTATTTAGATTTGGTGACCATGCAGACACCATCCAGGAAATGTATCTAGTATCCAGATGGTCACAAACAGCTACACTTACACATGTATGTATTGTTGAAGCATAGAGACAACAGTTACTTTCTAGATTATATGTGTAGCAAAAACATGTCATGGATCGCTTCATGTTCATATCCATATCCATCCCCTTTTGATTGCCTCACAGACCCACATGTTCCCTGCATCAAAATTGTTGATATGGTAGCCCGTAATTATAGTTTAATTTTTGCATTATTTATTTTACTGAGACATCCTGTATTTCATACGTTTTAGTAACGAAAATAATGTGTGGCAAAAAGGCCGTATGATTTTTCATTGAAAAGAATAACTATTTACCTCTGCAGTTTTTTTATTTTATTTTACATAAATTGAGCTGCCAAATGTGGCTGTAAAGTAATTCTTGTACTGTATATTTTTTTACTCTTTGAGTGTTAAATGCAATATGTAATTTTATAACAAATCTAGTATGTTGTTTAGTTGCAACAGTGCAATGAAACAATTTGGCATTTTATCATCATTTACAACTCTACTGATGCTGACCAATCAGGAAACAGAGTCTGTTTAGTTGAACATAATCGTAATCGGTCAAGCATTCCTGTTATTTAATACAGCCAAATTAATATAGTGGAACCTCTTTAATACAAACCTGAAGGGACCAAAATTTTTGTACTTTCTAATAATGAGGTCTGTATTAACAGGTGTTTGTAGAAACTTAAAGAAGTCTGCAAACATTTTTTCATACTGTTTATCCCCAAAATACCAACATTTGTGTCATTATCGTGGCTCCTTTTAACCAGAGAACTTGCTATTACATTGTTTTATGTATAAAGAAAATTATTACTTAGCATTAAAGTCAGTATTTAATTTCTTATCTCATTCCAAGGTGAAAGGAAACCACTTTGTAATAATGAGAACTTTGTATGTGTTAACAGGGTTTGTATTAACGAGGTTCCACCAGTTATACTGATAAGCCCGACGTTCCCTCACTAAAAGTTTAAAAATATAAAATTTTTAGTCCTTTTTATTCTGCATACGTTAAAGCAAAATTTTACTCCTGTATTTAGTACCCTCCCCTCTCACCATCACTGCCAATTGTCTTTATAAAGTAGCAAGTTAGTGCGAGGTCCGTTTTTCCTTTGGTTTTAGTGATATTCTCTGCAGCATAACAAGCCGTATACCAAGAGAGAGAGCGACCTTGTAAAATCTAGTCTCTCACTTCCCAGATCCATTGCAGGGTGGTTTTCAGAAATGGTTATTGGGTTAAATATCTTGGTGTAGATATCTCCCACTGCCTACCCTTAAGTTAAAGCGTAGTTCGTCAGTTGTGACGTGAACTCGTGAAGCACTCGTCCAGTAAAAATTACATCTGTTGCAATATCACGTGCAAATTTATTAGGTTTCTTAGGACGTCATAAACGTAGTCGCAGAACAAAAAAATGGAATTTTGCAAATTTATGTAAGAGTCTCATTTACATCATACTGTTTTTTATTTATTTTTTTAAAAGTAATAATGGAATTGTGTGTATAGCGTATTAAAAAAATTATTTATTTTGTTAGTCTAATTTCCTTTCACACTACAAAAATTTAAGTTGAATAAAGTGAAAAGCACAGGAAATTATTATTGCAAACTGCAAAGTTACAGTTATGAATAAGACAAACAATTTTTTTAATGTAACATAAAATTAATATAAGTTTTTACAATGTTAGAAAATGTGGTTGGGAACAGTTCAGTAACTTAATAATACTAAACAGTAATGTGATCCAAGTATAAACATAGATAACCAAATTGCCATATGGCAATTAAAGTACATGTTTCGTTGTAGCTAAATAGTAGCAATGAAATGTATTACTTTAAAGATTTATGTAGGCAATGTTTGTAGCCACAAGTGGTACAGTACCGTAAAATGGGGTGATTAGAAACACTGTGGTGAATAGAAATAAAATTATAAATAAATTCCTAGCTGGCACCTTTTGCTTAAAAAAATATATATAATTACTATAAAACTACTTTTTGTAAACTGTTTTAACTTGCCTACCTAAAAACAGAATTTAAAAAACAGATTAAATACTGAAATTGTGTTTCTATTCACCCCAGTGTTTCTAATCACCCCGTTTTAAGGTAATTTATGTTTGTACAGATTAAAAACATGGCAGAGTGAGTGAAAAGAAAGCTATTTTTTTACTTTAAATTTTCAACATTTATTGGGGGAGACAACCCTGGGCCCTCTTTAATTATTTGTGTTTCTTTGTAAAAGAGATGTGTATGTTCCCATTACAAAATATCACTACGCTACTGGGTTCCATTGTATGTATATCCTTATAGATCAGAACTGAATAATGCTAATAATCTGGCTTGAATAAAGTTGTTATTTATTGAGTAATATACAACTATATAAACGGTTCAGAAGTGATCATTATTGAAATCAACCTTCAAAATAACTGTCCATTACTGCAGATAATTCCCCATTAACAATGGATCCCGTCTCTTTGTATGTTTGGCAGTGAATTACCAATGGACACCGTTAGTGTGATGTCACACGTTGATGCTGGTGCCAAACAAGTATATTCCCGGCCCATGTTAAACAATGATCTAATTTTACGTCCATAAGAAACATTGTTTTTCGAAAAAATAAAATTATAGAAGTTATGAACATAGCCTAACAGATGAAATTGAAACATACTCTGAGTTATTTATGTGTAAGTAGCGACGACGTTACTTAACCTAAAGTTAAAAATGCACGTTTGTTCTCGTTTGAATAGTACAATTTATTTGCAATTCAAAGCTGGGCAATGACAAAAAGAATGAATTAAGTCAACTGGTAACTAAAATTTACATTTATATTTCATTGCTTAGTTTTCAAAACAAACATTTGATAGGAACCAGTGCTCTCGTATGACGTCACAACTAATGGTGTCCATTGTTCCATGTATTTTCATATTCAAATAGCCTACAACTATTCTAATTAAAAATAGACATATTTGATGTACAGTCAAGCTTCGTTGCTACAAGCCACAGTTATTGCAAAATCTGTTATTGCAGTAGTTTCCAAACTACCCCACTTAGACCTCTTAATATAAATAAGTGCTTCTTTTTTTAAACTATAAATTTTTGTTTGTCAGTCACTAGCATAAAACACACGTTTTTAAAATAAAATAATTATTTTATATACTAGGCATTTGTTTTCTGAAGAAATGGATTCCAGACAAGCCTATAATACCCTCTCCTCTTTTCCAAAAATAAAGTGTGAGCGGCGTGTAATTGTATACCCATAATTATTATCAGGGATCATCGTGATAAAGCAAAGACTGGCTGGGGTTATTGATTGATTTGCAGTTACTCTGCCGAGTCACTGTGGGGGAAGATGTCTGGCCAGCGAACCACACAATACAAGTGCAGCAGGGATAGAGAGTGTAACCTTGTGAAGCTGCTTTCTCCATGTGTGTCACACTTGTCTAGTTGCTTCCACTTTGTTACCTGACACCCATGTGTGACTGGTTTCTTTCTCTTACCACGATACTCATTTGCCAATTTTTTAAAATCAGATGTAAGTACTGTTCACAAGAGTTTTCAGTTGCTGTTGTACAATAATGCACTGAGTACTAACGTGTGTGTTTTTGTCACTAATGCGCCAGACTAAAAGTTACTAGACTTACCAGCAAGCACAGAAAGTACTGCCTGGAAGCGGGCTGCTAGCAGCATGCTGGAATTCTAGGTGCCAATCTGATGTCTTTTACCGATAACAGGCCAATGTTTTTTAGACCATTGGCTGACAGTCAGCTGTCAAGTCATAAAGACACTGGACAACTACTGGTAAGATATCAAATAGATGTCTTGCCATTAGTAAAGAAGCTGGAGGGCTGGTGTCATAAAGGCAGCAGGCCGGTGACTGCTGAGTGTCGGAAAAGACACCGGGCCGTTGGCGGCTGAGTGTCGGGGAAGACACGGGCCAGTGATGGCTGAGTGTCGAAAAGATGGAGGGCAGGCGATGGCCAAATATCAATATAAATGTATTTCCAAAACATTTCACACGCACATGTTCTCTCTACTGTTTCGTACATGTTACCTTGCACTCGATGTAATTATACTGTATAAAGTTTGGGTGTTGCACAAATGGAGTGTGTTGGGCTCGAACCAGCAATCTTCTGATTCGTTGTTTGTCGTGCTATACTCTGTCCACTCTAAGGTTGCAGCAGAAATAAAAATTGCCAACGAAATAAATCGAAGCAATTGAATTATATCTTGATTCCTCACATTGTGATTGTGCCGTAGTACAGTTACCTTGTATTTTTCAATATTTCAAATGAAATTTTCGCTGTGCAAAAATGTTTTTGACATTCACTTGGATGAATTAGCTGCAACCTTAGAATGGATAGAGTATAATCACTACACCACTTTACCTTGTTGGAATCTACACATGATAACATAACATATCAACAAGTAACTGTTTCTGGGATATGGCTGATTTAAGGATGGGTTCGCAGATAGGTAGTGTATACTGCAATTGTTTATTGTTTATTAGTTGTCTATTTAACACATAACCATTGAACAAGTGCCATTCTCTTGCATATTGTAATTTCCCTTTGAAATGTGGTCATGGCAAATGTTTATTAAAAAACTGGAGCATGGCGCACCAGCATGTATACTTAGAGCCTTCTTATTTGTTCTTTCAAGACGTGGCATCTGAATGAGCACCTAGGCCTAGGTATCGAGTCTATGAAGCCCAACAGTGGACAATACAGAAACTAAGATGGAAATAATGTTTCATGGCTCTATGTTAGTGTGTGCTACTGTGCAGTGCGCTATTTATATAAGCTAGTTTTATTGCAGAGTGCAGTGATTTATGTTGTGTTTACAGAGCAGTGTGTTTTTCTTCAGTTATTGCAAAAATATCACAGTGTCGAAGAACAATATTTATCTAATTCAGGTTGTTATAGAGACATTTAAAATAAATTACTATTGCAGCTTGCAAAATATTTCTAGCAAGTGGTAATCAGTTTGACTAGCTCTGTGTATGTATTGCTGTGGACTAGTGAGTCACAAACATTTTAAATCAGATTTTATTACATTCTGCTTTGCCTAATTTTATCCCTGTGGTCTCTCTCGAACATATTTTTAATCACTGTAAAACGTGATTTTCTTTTAATAATTGTATTGCTATTTTCTTGGCTATTTTTACCACTGTAGACTTTAAGCCCAATTTTGTGATTATGGTTTTATTGTTACAAATTTTCAAAATTATTTCATAAAATTTATTATGAATTTTTTTTTTTTTTTGGGAATTTTTACGTTTCATGTATTATTTTATGAAGCAGGAAAGAGGAGAGAGGGAGGTGGTAGCTAAGCTACCACTTCTCATATGTAATGTTGTGCACATGTGGGCTAACAATGCACACATACTTCATTTGCAAGTCATCCGAAGTTGTTAATAGTTTTTAGTAAAAAAATTTTTCACAGTTGTGACTTAATAATAATGGTCATTGAGTTTGTTATTGTTGCCTGCTAACAAACATTTGAAAATAACCATCAATTACAATTTCTTGCATTTTGTCTAAAAATTTTATCTTTTTAAAATTATAATTTGAATTTCTTGGTGATTCCTTAGAATAATGTCGCTGGTGTTGTCGGATCCGGTGTCATTAGATCGAGATTCTCCTGCACAATCACTATTATTGAAGAATTTAAATGTGTAGTCAAGTCCCAAATATGTAGGCATTTTAAATTACTATTACACACCAACATGCTTAAAAAGCACTATAATGCAGTATATTTTATAATGTATACTTTTCAAGTGGTTTATACCTAAAACACAGTAGTTTGGCTAGCCAATTCTCGACAATGAATGGTAACAAAAAAGGTTAAACATTCGTAATAATTTTGGTACATGGTCATTAACATACACTGAAACTTGCAGTATTTGTATAGCTATTTAAACTAAATTTTTTTAATATGTGATTTGAAACTGAAATGCACTGTAAAAAGCACAATGTAAGTTATCAATTTCTACAGTGACAGTTGGCAGTAGTGTAACAGCCATTGTAATGTTAACAAAATTACATGGTGGAACTGCAACAGTTTCCTATTTGTAAGAAGTTGTGCAATGAAGTGTAGATGTAATTTTAAAATGTTAAGAAAGTTAACCTTATTCAGGCGTAGGCCTACAAAATCTTTACTAAAAACTTCTCTTATTCTCGAATTTAATTTTGTAAATTCAACAGCTTCATGGTTGGTTGTAATCTAGTATAGTTTTTTATAAACTTTTTTGAATACTGCACAGAAAACAATTGTACCTTAAAGCTTGTGAGTCACAACAATAACTCTCAGAGTCTCAGAAGTGCATCTTGTATTTGGTGGCTAGGTTGTGCTTGCGTGTCCAGCAATTCAGCGGTGTATGTTTCACTAATATATGCCATTTAATTTACGTGTTCGTTCAGTCAAACTATTGTATAGTCAGTATTTTAGTGATTAATTACAATAAAACATTCAAATGAGTAAGAAGTCCCTCCGTAAAATTAGTTCACATTATATAAAAATTAAATTATCATGTGAAAACTCTTTCATAGAGTTGTGAGGTCTTAAAATCTACTGGATTAAATTTGTGTTTTTAATTGATGATATGATGAAATAGTACTGTGTTAAAGCGTTTTTCTGAGTGCCTCTCAGATCTTGCAGGTACGTAGTCAAAAAATTAAATTTTTCTCTAAACTATTTACATATTTACACACTAAATAATTTTCTGTTGAAAGCAGTCATAGCAGTTTCCTGTCTGTAAGATGAATTATGTTTTGTTAGGTAAATAATTTTTTTTAGAATATGGCAGAAATAAAGTTGCTTGTGTGGATAAAACTATTTTTATTACTTAATTATAATATTGAAAGTGTAACACTAATGTTGACATATTTCCAGACTTCAACAAGAGCAGCAAGAAGGTGTGTGTTGGAAGAGTCTTCCATCAATGCTGAGGAAGTGACTCCAGTGAGAAAACCTCTAGCAGTTGTGAATGTCTCACATCACTTGCAAACTGAAACAAAACTGCTGGTTGATAAAATGAATCCTTCCACTAAACACTGTTATAAGAAAATTTCACCCAACAGCTCAGTGAAGGCTAGAGCACATAAAAACCATGCTGTTAAAGATAAAGACTCAGCTACTCCAAAGACTGATCAAACAATGGTCCGTCGTGTGAATAGATCAAGCTATAAAACTCCTGATATCACAAAGCAGCCAGCGCTTTCCTCCAGCTGCAAGAAAACACCTCCCTTGTGTAACTGTGGCAGGCGTGCGGTGCGTAGACTTGTGTCTCTTCCTGGACCGAACCAGGGTAGGCGATTCTTTGCCTGCTCCAACAGGAAGTCCCTAGGCATGAAAAGTTCATCGGGGTGTGGATTCTTCCGTTGGGACACGTAGTGTTGCAGGTTGTAAGAAAGCAGTTGCCTTATGTTAATATTGTATTGGCTTCCAGTGTGTCAACATACCTTGGCGATGAAGGTAAGATACTGTTTTTTATGTATAGTAAGTCTTCCAAAATTAAATGTAATATCCAGCATTATGTATAACTACAAGTGTGTATAGCTCCAAACTTCTGCCATTTTAGTAGTTAAGGTTTCCTAGAAAATATTCCTTTACATATTTTATTAAATGGTAGTGAAATACTTAGCTGTGGACAAATAAAGGTGCAAAAAATAATATACTGTTTGGTCACATGACCTAATCAGTTTCTATGTACTTATGCAGTGAATAACAATAAAAATTTATGTTGTACATAATATTTTAATACTATTGCTTGTAAACTGAGTTAACACCAGTAAAATTTTCATAGCAAACAATACCACTGTCAATTAGTTGGCTGTTTCTGAATTCGTAGAGTTAATGATCACATCCCTGAATCCTCTAAGCCTTCACAATGTGTCCTTCATAGTTAATGGTGCATTTATGTTTAAACGTACCATCTGAATTCTCACTTAAAACAAATGACTAAAGTCTTTGCTCTGTCATCTCTACCTCGACAGTACACTTCCTTAAGTTAAATATAGTATATGGATTTTTATAGGAGTGTTCTGAAAAAAATTGACACCCTAGGACACATTTGACCGTCCTGTACCACTAAACTATACAGAAACGTATTATTATATGAATCATTTACATAGTGAGCACCATGTGAGTTTTCACTTTATTTTTGTTGGAATATTGGGACACTCTGTGTTTTTGAAGTAGTAATTTATTGGAATAGATGAATGCGCAGTAGAGACTTGATTTAATGAACTGCGGAGTAACAAAAACATTGGTTTAACGAAATGATTTTCAGGAACCTTAAAAAATAGCCAAAAATGTATGAAAATAAAGTCATTTTGGTAAAATGAAATATAAAATGTAATGTCAGTCTATCAAAAATTACTTTTACTGGCTGCAGTATATACTTATTTTTTTGTAAATTAGCTTTGAACCATCCATTGAGAAACAAAAAAAAAATTGTTAAAATTAGTTGAAAACTTTGAGCGCATGCGGCCAAGCGAGCGACACTGTCTTGGATAACCGGCATACTCCTAGAACCTTACCGTGGTGGCTGGTGGATGAACGAGCATCTAGGTACCCTGTGTACACAGCGCGACGGTGGGTAGCATGGGAACTAATACACGGAGAGTGCTTCACGTCTCTGTCAGAATGTGTAACATAGCTTCTTGAGTTATCAATTAATTCTATTAACGATAGAATGCAGTGGTGTCCAGCATGATTATTTTATTCTTCTGCATCCGCAATAAAAGCGTATTTGTAAAAATAAGTAATAATTTTATTTATGCAGACTTTATACAGTGAATTTACTACCGTAAATGTAGATAATGTTTCACAGATGCTAAAAAAATTCTCGAGTGCAAAGCATATTTAGTTAGCAGTAAGCTGTTTGTTGAACGAGTGCGGCAGCCTGTAAACTACAATGGCTGCCACTGTGCATATTTATTATTTTATTGTTGTCATACAAACTTTTATTTCAGTTTTCATTGCAAATTTTTTAAAAACATTTTCCATGGAAATTTCTTACATTTTATTAGAGGAGCGGGAGAAAGACGGAAATGTAGACGGCTCAGCGGTGTTAGTTGATGGAAGGCTGGCGGCCCAACACACCAGATGTATGCTCGTGCGTCCACTGGAAACTTTTTAAGTTTTTTCCACAGAATTATTTTACTTCACGGTTGTGGCCTACCAATTGATGGTAACACAGTATGTTGTTTGCTAGCAGACTTTTTTTTTTTAAATAACCTTAAATTCGAAAGAAACATGCCCAAGGATTTAATTTTGGGTGGGGGGCTCAAAAATATCAAGTCAGTTTTAACGAAATATAGATTTGGAGGAAACATTTTCGGGTCCCAAAGCATTTTGTTAAATTGGAGTTCTGCTGTATTCTGAATTATATGGTACACTGGAAGAGCATACACATAATCTCCTTGATACAAGTTGAAGCATAAAATTCTACCAAAATTGTATTTTTTAAGTTACTGTGTCAATCAAGCCCAGGTTATTCAATGATTTTTTTTAAGGAATTCACTTCACGTGTTATTGTATTATTTAAGTAGTGCACATTTATTTCAGTCATATCCTTTCAGTGTGAAGTCAACACTCGCCTGTCTTGACAGAAAAGGCCATGGTATTACCAAGTAACATGATTAAATTGAAACAATTAAAAACGTGTGGTTTGTCAACACTTATTCACAAAACTAAATAATAACGTTACTAGAGTTGGAGTCCAATGTAAAATGGGATGGAAAACAATAATTCAGATTTATAGAACTCAAAAATATGTAGTCCAATCGCAACTCTTTGTTATAATAACACAAGCACGTAGAGAAGGTAGTGTATACTACCACAAGCATAATGCGTCACATGTGTGAATACACTGCTATCAAAGAGGAGGTGGATTGCCATTAGTCAACAGTAAAGTGGGATTCATAACCACCGTGTAGCATATGTGCGTACATTCCTATACAAGTAAAAACACTTCAAGTGTGCATGCAAGAATTCACATCGTCTCATAGCGTATGTATGTAACAGAGTTCATTAACTTCCTGATTTGTATATATGCATGCTAAGTGGTGGTTGTGAATCCAGCATTACTTGAGCCCTACAAACATAAGATTGTATTAAATTTAATTATTTTTATGAACCCTCTTTGTTGTCATAAATAATTTTATTTATTATGGTTAGTAATAATTTATTTCATTTATTAATAATAATGTGCAATCATTGTTACCTGCATTTTGTTATGACAAAAACAATTTTAGCGCATGTCTCTATTAAATGATGATATGAAGCAAATCTGAAATACTTAACCTACGTGTGTTTGTGTGTCCGTACGTTAAGCGTGGTTGTGGATTACAGAGAAAATCAACTTGTTGTGGTAAAAAAAAGTACAGCAAGTACTTATATTCCTGCATAAGTTTAGTACACAATGTTGGTTTTTATAACTTCCTTTATGATTCTTCAGATATGGATTATAAGAATGGGATTGTTAACAATGATGTTTGAGAGTAACTTTTAATAGACTTCTAAATTCACATACAAAACTGTGAAGTCATTAAAAATTGGCAGTTGCCAGTGAGTGAGGCTGTATTTATTGCTATATCTATGTTTGATGCTGTTAATTACAAGTATGGTCAAATCCCTCTAATTTGAACCTCTGAAGTCTGAACATCCAGATAATCTGAATAAGTGTCTTAGGAAAAGCACTACATAATGATGCATACAAAACTAAATTCTAATTAATTTTTACATTACCTATAGTAATAATACAGTGACAAAGTGCTACACTTAAAATGTTATTTACAAGTACAGTACTACCTAGAAATTTACACATATTTATTCTTACGCTTTCTTAATTTCTGCAAGTTTTCTGCTCTTATAAAGAATTCTAGAAGACGAAACACCAGACACGCACAATAGCGTGACATAGCTGAAAGGGGTGTGCAATTTGAGCACTGAAAATGGCAATGGGTATGAGTGATGGTGAGGGGTGGGTGTGGTATACAAAATGCCATCTTCGTACGTAGATGTTCTATTCCTTTGCATTTTGCATGGACAGTAGATCACTACACTTTCAGGCACATTCATTTCAAGTTGCAACTCCCACAGTTTTTTATCTGTTTTTGCCTTATTCTGTTGTTACAAATAGTAACCCTAAAAAATGGATATTGATTGCTCCGGTCTGCAACCATATTTTTAATATTTTTCCATGGATTTTTCTTTTTTTTTATTGTAATTTTTCTATTTTTTTCATATTATAATCCATTGTGCTATGCATACTTAGCCACGTACATTCACCCATTGTCTGTTGATCCAGTGAGTAGGAGCTGGTGGACGGTCGGGGCTTGAGTATATACAGTACAGTGGATTCTAACATGCAGGTTTTTGAATTTATGATTTTTTTGACAGTTCCTGAAAATGGCCTCCTAAAACCCAGTACTTGTAAAATTGGGAGAGAAAGGGAGAGATTTGGTCAGCGCTTAACATCGAGATCTTCAGCGCTGGTGAGGAGTGAAATGAAGTGAATATGGAGCAGCATCAGAATGAGAGGGCGGGAGAAACGGGAGATCCCCGAGAAAATCCGCCGACCAACGGGATCGTCTGGCACGATTCCCACATACCAAAATCAGGGGACCGACTTCGCTGGGAATCAAATCCGGATCACCCTGGTGGGAGGCGAATGGTCAGACCATTCGGCCACTGCGACCCCTCACAAAATTGGGGTGCTACTGTAAATGATATTGGATAGTGTTTCCATTAATAATATTTCCCCAGGTTTAGGTATATTTTTGGTGTTCAGATTGGTCAGTATTTTGTTTCATTGATTTAAGAGATTAAGGATAAACAGGCTTATTGACATAAAAATATTGTCCCTAAATTTCTGTGAGAGTAGAAAAACATAATTATTGAAGGTCTGTTTTGTATATGATATAGTCTATTAAAATCCTTAAACAGTTCAGAAAGTAAAATTTTTTGATTTTTCAAGGAAATGCACTACATTTAGTATTTTTCTGCCAACCTTACAGGCAATGATGCAACCAATTTTACTCTTAATATATGTAGTAATGGGCAGCTAGTAATTCTTCTGACTTGATTAACTGTTGAATCATGGACGAGTATATTCACTGATGTACCAGTACACTGCAGTGCAGCTGATTATACAGTCACAGTTGAGGGAGTCAAAAGCAAGCGAGTCAAATTTCAAAGGTGGTAGAAAGTGGGTGGGAAAGGTGATAGCTATCAACACTGTTGGGCCTTTCATGTCAACCTGTAAGTCTGCGAAAATCTGCAAACTGCATTTTCCATGCAAACAATTAAGAAAATTATTAAAAACAATAGTATGATATAATAATATAAAACAATTTAAATTGTTTAGAAAGTCAGACCAATGCAACTACTACCAGACTTAATTCCGGAGCATAAGAACTAGAAGACCAGTAACTGGGACATGTTTGTGTTTCACTTTATGACTGTTGAGCAGCAGGGTGCATCTGCTGACATAACTAGGTTTTGCTAGTGTCATTTATTTTGGTCTAAAATATGTCTGGAATTAGCATTTTCAGATTCAAATCTGAGAAAATTATCAAGTCGTCTTACGAAGAGATGAAGTGATGTCTAGTGGCTATAAGTTACTGTTTTTTTATACATTTTGCGTCAGATCCTCTTGTAAGATCATAAAGCAGATACACAGAATAAATATTATCTGCTTGGTAAGAAATATTTACGAAAATTCTGTATGGTGCAATTTTAGTTGTACACCAAAATATTTGCTAAACTAATGGCAGAGGCGGTAGTTTCATGGTTACTTAACTTTACAATTGAGTAAAAAAATAAATAAGAAAATTATGCACATTCTTGCTTCTGAATCTATTTACCTAATACTGTGTATTTTAACACATTCACTCCCGTGTCCGACTATGGTCGCATAGCATTTTGTAGATTCACAATCCCATATCCAACCAAGGTCTGATAGTGACAGCAACTATCGGAGCGCGTCTGTTGACGACATAGTTCACACTTACACCGCTAGTTGGTAGTACTACACAGTACACACATTGTAAGGTATTTGGCCAATTTTCACCCATCCCACCATTCCTAATAAAATAAAACCTGTTGACAGTAATTTTGTGACGTAGTTTGGAGTAGGTTTGTTTATTCATTTTATTGAAAAGGGCCGGCGTCAGCATTGACATTAGGATCCCAGGGTGCTTCACGAGTATTCTGTTTATGGTTGCAACACAGTTTTGAAGGTAGTTTGTTTTGGTCGCTCAGTTGAGTTTCAAGAACCCGGCCTACGATGTTTGAAAGTATGATATGTTTCTGCCAGCAATAATAAGTGATGTTTTTTTTTTAATACTTCTAAAGCATACAGAGGACCAAAATAGAACACTTGACAGGGCTTGAACAAGGACATAGATTTTGTTAAATTGTAGTTTAGAATTTTGTATAATTATTAGCTATTTGTTTCGATGGGCCGCGGTGTTTTTTTTTTATTATTTATTTTCACAAGAATTTTAAGAATGACAACACTTGCAATGTGCTCATTGAGTTCATTAATTTCCTATATGAAATAATTGAATGTATTTAATTTCAGAATTACAGGGCATGCTGCATAGTCGTTATTGATAATATTTATATGTCTGTATGTGTTTTTTTTTTGCTAATTTTATATTTTGTGATTCAACATTAATATTATATTCACTAAATGTATACGCCCGTAGGAGCGCTGGGCGGCAAATTTCGGAATTATGTCACGTGTGTCCGCCATTTTGTGTGACGTATTTCCGCTACCGGGAGGATGTAGTCCTTGCAGAGGCGAGAGATTCTTCTTCTTAGTGTTGGAGATGGCCTAGAGAATGGACGGGGTTTGACGTTCGCGCGATGTAAGATGTATCGCCCAGCATCTGGCTAGTGTGCGTGATTTTCAGAGGCTAAAACTCACGCATAGTTGAGACAATGAATAATAATCTGCAGAGAACAGTATTTCGGTCGGATTGGCGCGTTGGTTAAATAATTTACCGGGACTTCAATTTTTATAGGCCGAGCCCATCGAACTTTACTTCTGTCAACACGTGGAGTGTTGTTACTTGTATGATTGGCGAATAAAACGCAATTTTCACCCTCAAATTGAGCTCTGAGTTATTCGCTCAGCATTACTGATTGTGCAGTTATTTCTTTCTCTCACCGAACCGCCCACAAACCGAGAAGAGAGTTGCTCTACTGCCGAGTGTGTGGAAGGGTGCGGGCCGAGGCTAATACACAGAGAAGCAGTAGCGCGGGACAAAGGCCCGCTACAACATTCTCTAGTTCATAGTTCACGCACTAGATGATACAAGTATTCTATATTTTCCCGTTTTTGTTAAAAATGTATCTGCAAGTGTGCGCGCCCTAGTACGTTTTTCCGCTGTAATAATGATTCGGCGAAGTAGTAGAATTAGTAAGGCGAGTGAAAAACTCAGAAATAAACGCAGAACGAGTTTAGTTGAAGATGATACTGCTGATGTTGTTTATGAAGACTCTGATAATGATTACATCCCATCTGACAGCGATTCAAGTGAGGCAGAAGAAGGTGAGTCTCGCGTTCGTGCGATTCCACAAACATGTGAGTTACCTATACATGGTTTCCCTCCACTTTATCGCCCACCTAAACTTTCGTTTACCACAAAAGAGGGACTGAATAAAGTTCATGATAGTGATAATGTCATGTCATTTGTAAATTTATTTTTTACAGAAGAATTTCTTCAACATATTGTTGACCAGACTGACCTTTATGCGACTCAAGCTATCAGTGCAGCACCACGCCCATTCACCAAGTTCTCATTATATCAGAATTGGGTTCCTGTGACAGTCCCAGAAATAAAGAAATTGCTAGGCCTCACATTTATTACAGGAATAATAAAAAAACCTACATTGAAAATGTATTGGGCTGATGATCCAGTTTTCGGAACACCAATTTTTCCAAAACAATGCCTCGTAATCGCTTCGAAGCAATTTTGGCATTTCTATATTTCAATGACAGTAGTATACAACAAGATGATTCCAGTGCTCTCTACAAGATACAACCTATTTTAGAGATGCCGTGTGACAAATTTGCCAATCTTTACACTCCATCACAGCACCTCGTTTTGGAGGAGGGAATGTTGGCATGGAAAGGCAGATTGCGGTTCAGGGTTAATAACTATGGAAAAATAGTGAAGTATGGGATAATGGTAAGAATGGTGTGTGAATCATGATCAGGTTACTGTAAATTGTTGATTTATGATGGAAGTGGAATGAAATTGGACGAAACGGCTCTACATTTTCTACAACCGTATTTACACCAGGGATACCAAGTTTACATGGACAATTATTACAACAGCATGAAATTATCAAAGGATCTTCATGCAAAACAAACCTCAACATGTGGCACAATAAGACAAAATAGAGGACTACCCAAAGAATTCAAACAACAGTCATCATCACTTCAAAGAGGTGAAATGGCATTTACTAGAGAAGAACCTGTACTGACAGCATTGCGTGACAAGAGTGTAATAAATATGATCTCCACAATGCATTCAGCAGACATGAAAGAAGTGGTGAATAGGTCTTTGAAAGAACTGTGCAATGGGAGTGCATGACTGGATTTATTTACTTGGACATACTCCATTGCGAAATAATGGAGTATGTCCAAGTAAATAAATCCAGTCAAGTGGTGAATAGGTATGGATGCAAGAAAATGAAGCCAGAGCGTGTTGTAGATTACAATAAATACATGCATGGTGTGGACAATGCTGATTGATCAGTATCTAGCACTTTATCCCTTCATCAGAAAAACTGTCAAGTGGCCTAAAAATTGTTTTTCCATATTCTGCAATGTACACTTTTCAATTCATTTGTGCTATTCTGCAAGTCAAATCCTTAAAAAAACTAACATCCCTTCAGTACATGCAATCTGTGTCCAGGCAGTTCGTTCAACAAGATGATGTTATTGAAGTTCCTCCATCACCAGCTTCAACATCAAGCAGTCTCTCATGTTCCTCAGCAGTGGTTACACCCCCCAGACGAGCCCCAGCTAAAGATCCTCCATACCGACTTGATGGAAAAAGGAAAGAAAATGTCCTCTTACATTCCCTGCAACTATACCTGATAGGACACCCACAAGAAGATGCAGAGTATGCATGAAGGACAGTAAAGTTAGTGAAACCAGATGATTTTGCTAAAAGTGTGGTGTTCCATTGCACCCAGGTTTGTGTGATACAAGATATCACACCCTAAAACAATATTAGAGTGTGTACTTTATAAGCTGTAAAATTTTTATGCTTCTAACTTTTTTGATTTGAACAAAATAAATTTTTTACTTTTGTGATGTAAAATATGGCAGAAATGTATTAAAGAATCATATAAGGTATCAATCAGCTTATAAAAAACCTTAAATCTTTGCAATTGGTTTTATGGCATGATGTTGATATACTAAAATGCCAAAGTCATGCATTCACCGAAATTCATTACTTCCCTTTAAGAGTAAAGCTTAGTTTATATCCTGAAAAATAATTTCTTTTAAGTCCAAAACTTCAGTCAAAATAATTTTTTCAGCTGTGCTCATGCAGAACTAGTTATATCGTCAAATCAAAAAACATTCCACATCCATCCATTATCACCTTTATAAAGTTATAAATCAATAATAACAAAATATATACAATATAACTTTTGTGCTATCATCAAATAAAAGGAATGTTTTACATTCATGATCACCTTTATAAAGTTACAAATCAATAACAACTAAATCTATACAATATAACTTAAATTATTCATCAGATCATACATTGCAGTGCTTAGCACAACAGTAGTAACCAGTTCAGTGCTGCTGCAGAGAGGCTGTAACACTGGCATGGATTCACCCTCACAATGTGGCTACCCCTTCATCTTACGAAGAAAGTTAAGAACAAACAACCCGTACCAAATACTGTGGAATAGTTTTAAAAAATGAGTTATACAAATGCATAATCAGAAATGTGGAAGACACACTTTCCCTGCAAAAAGTTCAGAGATTACAGTTATCCACAGAGCCAGCACGAAGAGAATGTACGAAACGCCAACCTGATGGCTGTTGGGCAGTTGGTACGGCTGACCACCAATCTCATCCACATGGAATCCCATGGGGAAGATGACTGCAGCCAGGCAGAAGAGCACCACTGTTCACAAACCACACATTTCCATGTTAACAAAACAGTAACCACTCTGTCTTGCAAAACAATTAAAAACACAGCTCAAGATACATTCAGCAGTTTTTTTAATACTGTATTAAAAAACTTGAAGAAATGTACCATGAATTTTTCCCCAGTGCTTAGCCAAAGTTAATGACAATAATCAATAACACTCATTATGTAATCTAATAGTGATAGGTAATATCTGTTTCCTTAGACTAGCTGGAAGAGACTAATGTGTTGTAAGTTTTAAATTCCGCAGTACTTCATGATACATAAGGCTAGTAAAAAAAATTTTAATAATCACTTGTCTCAAAATTCATTTTTTTGGCAGATTTACTTGAAAAATGTGAACAATGATGGTGACATGTATGGATAGCTGTGTAGGCTAATACATGTCTGTGATCACCAGCTTTATAACAAATTTCATTCAATTTAGTTTCTATATCTGTGCTGCTACAGAGTGTATAGCAAGGTCAGTACCTACACGATAACAAAACTGGTATACATTTGGTGGGCATTAACACTGTACAGTAAAAACAGGGCTAAAGAAATTTTAAGCTACTATCTACGAGACAAACGTATACTGTATTTTCTCACATAATCGCTGCATATTTTGACCAAATTTTTGGCCCGAAAAATGGGGTGCGGCCATTATGAAGTGTTTTCAAAAAAGTATTGCCTTCATGATTTTTTTGGTGCAAAATATAACTTAAATATAGGTACACCTTTTTTCTATATTTACTCGTCCATAGCATGACTATTTCTCCGAAAATAAAGAAAAAGATTTCTTGGGTATATAGTAAACATGGAAAAAATTAGATGCTAAAAAATTTTGTTAATCAACTCATGTGCGTCACGAAGTGAAACTAGTTAAAAATGATCTCTCATAAGATGTTTACTATTTACGGTCCATTACTATATGTTATTTCCAGTATAAATAGTTTATAAACAAATCTGATTCACTCTTAAAACATCACATCTCTCTTTTTGCTGCTACGTTATCGACAGTGCAGCAACCATTGAGAGTGACTCATCGTACCTGGTGATAGGTCATTAGAAGGGATCTAGGCCCGTGTGGCGTGAAGACTGCTACCTAGATGCTCGGTTCAGCTGCCATGTCTTATAGGCACGAAATATGGAGGATCTAGATGTGCGCGCTGTGCAGGCTGGAACCTATATGTTCAGTTCTGTCGCCACGTCTTGTATGCACGAAATACGGAGGATCTAGGTGTACGTGCTGGCACACCACGCTTCTGATTGACGGACGTTTGCAACGGTCACGTTTTGCAGATTTCACATTTTTACCATTCTGCCTAAGAAGTTTTCTCGCCCAAAAGATCACAAAACATGGTTCCTTGGTAAACGTCTTAGCAAAGTTTTATTGTATTGTGTGCCCTGTGAAAAAGATGGGTTGCAGCCATCATACAGTTTTTTTTTAAATTACTGCTTTAAGCCTTTCAAAATAATGGTGCGGCCATTATGCAAATAAATACGGTACATCACAGATCATGTGATTGCAGACAACAGTTCTTGCTCTACTTTACATGTTGCTATTCTGATTTGATATTGGGACTTATGTCATATTTAGCAGTGTGCGTGGCTGCTGCCAAGTGAAGGGACGACTTAAACATCAGCAACTGGTCGGCCAGCCACCCCTTGCATGCGTCTTCCTAGAAAGCGTTATGATACTTGAAAATCTGTTTCCTTTCCAAAGAAAGTAGCTTTGCAAGGATAGTTACTCAGGCCTTAGCTCAAAGTAGTGAGAAATGGTTGGATCAGGGTCCGTCCTAGGCTGATTATAAGCTAGTGTGGTACAGACCTCCAGCGGTGGTAGATAACTACCTATTTGCCTGCATTACAGAGGGAATATGGAACACATCAGCATTACCAGTTCACTGTTCCAACTCCAGTAAAGGGTGTTGTGCCATGTGGAACACCTTATTTTCTTTTGTTCATCAAGACAAAATAAATTATTTGCAAAGTCCCTTACTGTACAGCCTCCTTTGTTTGAATTTAGACCAATGATGGCTGTCTTTGTAAAAATTCCCTTTTTAAATATGTATTTACAGTATTTCATCTAATTCTGTCTTTTGTTCTGTAATGTTTAATTATGTAGGCCTAAACAAAACATCAGTTCAAATTCTGTGTAATTTCACAATAAATTATGTTCAGCTTATCAACCAAAAAAATTTTTTTCCAAAATTATGTAAACAATTTTCTTGTTAATACGAGCAAAATACATAATTTGTAATGACAATTTCTATGTTCCTAAATGAAAAGTATGGTTACAAATTAAAAAATATTGTAAGGTGCAAAAACTTACAATACTGTATTCTTATATCTTTAAGGACGTTGCACCTGTAAAAATTAAAAATTTTATATTTATGCCAAACGCTGTTCAATTTTTACATATCAGATAACATGTCATTTTCCCAAATAAAAAAAATTAGGTCCCATAGTTTTACCATAATCACCTATCAATGTCACAAAATAGCAGTTGTAGTGTCGCCAAAATAGTAAAAAATAATTAACTTGCAGAAACAAGATAATTCATATAGATACTTAATGCTGTGAGCTACTTCAAGACACTTTTGTAAACACAAAGTGATACATTTTTGTATTTTTTACAAATTGACGAAAATGAGTACATTTTTGCGTAACTTTGACCTTTGACTACTACTGAAAATTCCTAAAATTAACTTTTTTCAAACTTGTCATAAAATGTATTGATTCACAGACTTTCAGTTCCAGTAATTTTGAATTCATTCGTTAATTATTTTTTTGATTTTGGCTACACCACAATGGCCATTTTGTGACTTTGATGAGTGATTATGCAAAAACTATAGGGCCTAATTTTTTTTATTTGGGGAAATGACATGTTATCTGATGTGTAAAAGTTGAACAATGTTCGGCACAAATATAAAAAATGAAATTTTAAGGGTCCAATGCTCTTAAGTACTGATGCAAGCATTGCATTGGAAAGAATGCCACACTCATCTTCTAATCTATTCAGCACTGCATTTAACAAACAACAATTTTCATTCTAAATATGCTGGCTAAGAGGATTAATTGTTGATTCCCGCACTTCATTTTTTTTTTTTTTGCTTGCAGCTCTTTGGCAGTGAGGTCATTAGGTAATGCACATTCGTAGACAAACAGAAACTAGGAAAGAAGTCGGCCATGGCTTTACATTAAAGACCCATCCCAGCATTTGCCTGATGCAATTTTGGGAAAACATAGAAAACTTAAATCAGGATTGTCGAACTGGAGATCGAAACAGTTTCCTCCCAAATGTGAGTTACTGAAACCATAAAACCAGTGAAAACAGTAGTACTGCTCGACAAACCTAAGTGTGTTCTCAGAAAATATGTGAACTACAGCCGACCCAATCTCTGACATATCACACCCTCCTTTGTCCCACTACACCCTCCTAGCCAATAGTAAGCAAGTAGCCTGGCCATCGTGACAAGCAGTGCGTACAGTCTCAGCCGGAAAGTGACAACCAGTGTGTATTTGTTGTCCGGGTTGTGTCATTTTGCATCGCACATCTATAAGGTATATTATTGTGACATACAAAATACATATTAGCAATGTAGCAAACGTCTGTATGACAGGAACAGGTGTTTGCACAGAGAAGATATAGTGGCATAATATCAGTAGATATGTTTAAAAAAATATAAACGCAATAAATGTGGGCACAGTGAACCACGAAAAATTGTTCGAAGTGTAATTAAGTTTTTAAATGCAAAGAAAGTAAAAAATTAAATTCAGTTATTGTCTTGCTGTTATTTCTAGTTTTTGTGATAGTTTGAATAGAACAGATTGCAAAACGTTATAGATGTAGACCTTCCACCTCTCCCGATTATGGCAGGAGACTCCTGATTTTGTGTGTCATCTCCTGTATTCCTGATTTGATGCCTCGTTCCGTTTTTTTCAGCTGAAGTCAACATGTAATTGAATGATTATGCAATCAATAGAGTTGTTACTAGGTCGACTGTCAATGGTACGAGACTGTGCCATAACTATTGCTTGCGCATAATAGTTTTGTCTTTTGTGTAAATTAAAATTGATATTATTGTATGTAATGTACCAAAATATCCTACAGTAAATTACAATTCTGGGTTCTGAAAACAATAATTTGATCAGTAGGTACCTATATTTTGGCGGTTGTATTGGTAGCGCATCACGTAAATGTATTTTGCGTTTCTTTTTATAGCGATGTTGTTTTGAAAGGAGATTACCTAACATTCCTGGGAAAATTTATATAGCTATTACTGCTGACTACATTGCATTTTTGCGATCTCTTGTAAATGCAAACATTCTCTGCAAACCCTTGCATTTAAACATTTCAACCGCTAAAATACTCCTACTAACTTAGCAACACTGGTTGCTTTACGTAATGACATGGCTGCTTTTCTTTGTGGTCCGTTGTTTGCTCGAGGATAATAAGTCACAATTCCTAAGACATACGAAGCTATATTTAAGAAGGCTTATTTGTCAGAATTTACAACCATTATTGAGTCCAGGAAAGGGGCTTCATATGTGTTTTGTACTGTGTGCAGGTGCAATTTTTCTGTCTCATAGTGGGAAGTGTGAGGTTTCCAAGCATGTGCAAACAAAAAAACACAAAGAAAACAGTGCGTAAGTGTGGAAACAAATACAGTAGTAAAGGTACTGACAGTCAAAGTGTGACTCGTACCGAATGTCTGTTCGCTACTACATTTTCAATTGCTGCAAATGGTGTGCAAAGTGACTCGAAAGTGTATCCTATTGTAGTGATGTTCTTTAACACAGAAATACACAAAATAGAAAGCAGTTTGCCGTGAGAGTGAGAGAGATTTTGGTCAGTATTTAACATCGAGTTCTTTAGCACTGGTGAAAGATGACATAAGGTGAGTATGGAGTAGCACTGAAATGAAAGGGCGGGGGAAACTGAAAATCCCCTAGAAAACCCACCGACCAACAGCATCGTCCGGCACGATTCCCACATGCGAAAATCCGGGGACCGACCCCGTCGGGAATTGAACCCGGATCACCTTGGTGGGAGGCGAATGGTCAGACCACTTGGTCACTGCGACCCCCAGCTTGCTGTGCGCTCCTACATTAGCAGACATTTCACGGGTTGCACAGGCCTACTAGATCTACTATATATTATGGTCGCTTACAAAAGGGCTCCAAGACCTTTCCCTTCACTGCTTTCACATGATGACCTCGAAACACAGCACTCTTACTTCCTCTACCTGTGACTACACTTCGGTTTGTCAAGCAGTAGCTGAATGTGGCCAGTGTGTCGCTTATATTATAGGCCCTAATGTTGTAACATTGCTATAATTTAACCATTTAATTTATTTTCTATAGTAACTATGTTTATATTGCTTTCCCAAATTGTTTTGCTGGGTTCTTTAGGTAGGGATTATTAGTTTTGTATTATAATTCGGCTTTTTACACTTTGTTTACATTTCATTGTTAGAGGTAGTGCTTCTTGAAGCTTCTTGATTGGTCTAGAAAGTTTTATGAACACTAGGCTAAGGTGTGAAGATTAATTTTAAAAAGTTTTGAATTATTTAACTATTTCTATTTTTCAACTATACTCTTTATATGTTTCTTTTTTGGAATTGTATGGAGTTATTTAAATCGGAACGAGTAGTTTTGGGTTATATTCTGGCTACTAGCTTTTTAGGGTTTATTTACATTTTGGGTCATTTCATGTCAAATCACCTAATTAAAATACATGATCCTGCTTCAATGTCACAGATTTTGTTAAAATTTTTGCTATGCATACAAAGCTATTTCATGAGTATCAGTGAATTATTTTAGATTTTTTAGATCAAAAATGAATTAAAGAAAATTTTTCAAAAATTTTAATATTGGAGCAAATCATATTCATTGAT
>PNEQ01004412.1:32870-43814 GCA_003012365.1 Medauroidea extradentata
GTGAAACCATCTGAGAAAATTATATGCTTCAATACCGAAAATTTTGAACATTTCTCTTTCTTTCATTTTTTATCTGAAAAATCTGAAATAATTCAAAGATACTCGTGTTATAGCTATGTATGCATACAAAAAATTTTAACGAAATCTGTGACATTGGAGCACATGGCCCTAGGTGATTTGACATGAAATGACCCTTTTGTTCTTAGAGATAGTGGAAGCTTCTGGATTGTTCAAGAAAGATGTAGGAATACTGGGCTGTATTGCAGTCTTACTTTTGCCACTGTTAGGGAAGTATATTTTTGGTTTTGTGAAAATAGCTACTGCCAGGTAATGCAATGCCCTGACTGGAATAGGTGAGGGGCGTCTGCCTGTGGGAAATATGAGGGTATTTTCTGGGCTCACCTGTTTAAGTCAAGTCCTTGACACAGGTCGCGGCAAGAACTCAAGAAGTTACTATGGAGTGAGCGTGGCAATTTAGCCTGCATCGGCAGCACCCATGGTCTAACCTGACTTTAACCTCTTTATGGAATTTTTAAAATAAACTTTGTAATTGAACTTTGTTAATTATTTTCCACCGGTGTAGGAGACCTAGAGTGAAAAAGTTTTTCATCCCCACCTTCATAAATTTGTTGCCAAGAGTAATTGTTGTGTAAACTTTTTCTTGCACTTAACAACACCAACTTGGGTCGTTAAATGTACTGTACTGTGTAAAGATGTGACAGAATATAGCTGATTTTGTAACCTTTTATCGCCAGTAACAGTTGATATAAGTTATATCACTTCATGTCCTCTTTTTTTTAACCATCCTAGAAATAACTGAATGTCTTCAAGTGTCTTCACCTATCACCCAGAGTGTGGGACAGGAAGTATATGATTGTGCTTGCTTCAATGTCTAACATTGTTGAAAGCACCGGACAGTTACAGTTGTCACTGGCAACTTGTGGCTGAAATAGTAGTTAAAAGTTTTCGGCTGAAGGGAGAACAACACCCGAAAGAGATCCTGCAGTGCTTCCTACACTCTTAGCTTAGATTGTCATTCCGAAACAACATGAAATAACACACAACCCAGTTGACTATGGATAACTCCCCACATTCCAGAACACTGTGGTAGTAACTTAACTAGAAACAGCAAGTTCAAGGAAAGTTTTTATTTTTGTTTGTGATGTAACAGTTAGGTAACTTTCTGTGTGTTGTGGTAGTTTTGGTGATAGTAACTTTCGAAATTCTGCAATTTTGTATGTTTGATTCAGATTGAATGACAATATCACCACATAGGCTTTTATATTACGTTTTTATGACAAAGTACAAGTTTCTGTGAAAACCAAAAAATAGCTGTGATACTTACTGGCAGTGAATCCAACCCAGCGGGCATAAGGTATGACATTGCGGTCCCAATGTGATGAGCCCAGCAATATGATGGTGGTGGTAATACAGATGCAACCAACAAATATGCAAACTAAAGCCAGCAACCACTCAGGCTGGAGGTTAGGAGTGAAGCAGACTTGTGGGCGGTTGTACAATGTCATACATGTCCACATCAGTCCCAGCCTGGTGTCACCTTGAAGCAATAACACAAACTGTTAGGCAGAGACTGACAACATCAGAGGATGGGGTCACTAGCTTATATGATTTTTGTGTACAAAAATGTTATAAAATAGACCTATTCTCCTGAGTTCATTACAACACACTGGAGCACTTCTGAAATGTCTCGTATTTCAAAAAGCTTAGTTACATCCACCAGTCAGGGTTGCCAGATGATTTTAAAGCCAAATCTTCCACTAAATTGTAGCCCAAAATCACCAAATTGTATAATTAAGGGGGAGTGTCTGAGTGTTAGACAATGTTATTTGTATTTTAATTTTTTGAGCCATAACATTTATTCAAATTGTATTATTAAAATTTTCTCTTCAACAAAGCATATATTCTTAGTAAACTGCTTGCCATAAATAATAATGGAATTTTTCATTAATTTGTAATGCAGAATTATTGCAAAAGAATTATTGTAAGTTAACCTATAAGTCCGTTGCAAAGATTCTGCATGACAAATTAATGAAAGATTCCATTATTATGTCATGCAGTATACCAAGAATACATCCTATGTTTTGTTGAAGAGAAAATTTTGATAAAATAATTTTAATAAATGTTATGGCTCAAAAACTGAAAATATAATTTGTCTAACATTCCCCTTAAGGTAATAATATTTTTGAAACACTGTTAATAGTGTTAATTTGCTTATGCATTGATGGTACTACCATGGTTCACTCACGAACTACATTATACACCATGGATTTCTTTTTTTATTTAAAGTAATAGCAAATTACACGACTCCAAACTGTGCAGCACACTTTACAGAATGTTTTATTAGAGAAGTTTTCTGCTTACTAGGCAACATTATTTTTGGGTATAAATAGAAAGACAGGAACAAAATACCAGTATCCTAGTTCTCCTTTTTCTAGTGGGGTTTTTTTTTGGAAAAAAAAATTATGTCAAATAACCATTTTAATTTTACAGTTACATGTATCACAAGTTCACATCACAAACAATTTCACAGACAAATCTCTCAACAGACAGGAAAGAATTAGGTATTCCAGTCCGACCCCAACAAAATTATACTGTCACTGTTGTGTTCAGAGAAAATCAATGAAACTGGTATCTTTCACGTTCCTACTATTTACCAAAATGAAAGGTTATTAGACAGCAACACCCTTGTCAAAGTGTTGTACTGAATAAATTTTAAAGCCATTTTGCAGAATAAAACATTAGCAATAGTTGGCATATGAATTAAGTACACCAGCGGCTCTAGCATCATTGATCACAAGAGTGGGTGATAAGCAAAACGAAAATAAATTTCCCTTTGCTTCCGCCACCCTAACTGCCCAAAATTGTTTGTTTTTGTAGCCCAAATGACCGCCAACTGCCAACACAGTATTTTACAGTGCGACGAGCATATGAAAAGTAGCCCAATTGGCAAAATTCTGCCCAATCTGGCAACCCTGCCACCAGTGGTTGATAATAAAAAATAAAGTAATCTTATACTTTCACGTGGCATTACAACAGTTATTTGAGGTACAAATCTCATAGATATTACTTACTTATGTTACTACCTATGCATTTTTCAAATTGTACATCTTGTAAGGTAGATGCACCTAAGCCTGACCCTGCACCAGTGTTGTCAGGTAGTACATAACAAAAAACCCTACTTAGGAAGCAAAAAATCCCTTTTCCTTTGAAAAAATCCCTACACTCCTAATTTCTATTTAACCTTGGTATTGTACATGTTATTAAAAAACTAATATGAAATACTCTACCAACACAACTTCAGGAAATGCAGATTTACTAATTTCTACTACATGATTCATTGAATTGAAACTCCTATTATTTTCTACAATATCGAAAGCAATTTTAAGCTGAGATATTTTTTTATTCACACTTATCTGCATCGGCTTACCTAGAAAACAATAATGTAATTTTCGAAACATTTTTAATTTGAAGTACATTTTTTATGGATTGGAGTAATGCTATGTCTTTCAAGTTCATTCTTTCCCGTGATCAATTACTATGAGAGGAGTTGGAAAGTTTAGGAAGGGACTGGTGGAAGATTTATGCTGTGGGGATGGAGAGGAGTGTTCTCACCACTGGGCATTAGCCCAATTGCAAGTGTAAATATTATTATTTTATTACTAAATTTTTTTCCTTCATCAAACACCTCCCCACTTAATTCACGTTTCCTTTTTTGCATTGAAGGGCTGTAGCCATCATTTAAATACAAGTCAAATGTGACCTTACCCTTACATTTCCCACTGAATAATTAAAAAAAAAAAAAAAATAAACATTGTAAATATGGGTTTACGCAAACCCTCGACCGCAGTCGCGACTGCCATTGATTCAAAATCACACACGTAATAATATGAGTGTTTATTACTATTCGATAATAAAGTTTATTTTTATATCTATGACATCATATGTGATACGAGCAAAGACGATACAAGAGACAAATAATATTGGGAAAGGTAGCAGAACAGTTTCTGAGAAATTAAACTGAAATAAATTATGTAACGAAAAATGAAATAATGTTAAATTGAAGTTTTATATAAGAGTTAGTAATACTGAAAAGAAAAAAATTCAAGAGTTCTGGAAAATCCCTACATTTCTGTAGTTTTCAACAAAAAATCCCTAAATCCCTTTTCAAGTGAAAAAACCCTACAATGAGGGATTAATCCCTACACCTGACAACACTGCCCTGCACCTATAGCTGACACATAAGTTTGAAGTGTAAAAAACAAGGAAACGTGAAATCCTATTTTGTTCCTCTTTGCAGTAGTTTTTAACTGAAACCTTTCTCTTTGGAAAGAAAATAATTTGGGTTGCAATTACTGTGAACTATGTATATCTTTGACTCAAGTTTGAAGTGGAGCCACTGTTAACCAAGATTTGGAGGGAAACCTAGCAGTATTCATAAGAAGGTTAGTAGTAGTAAATAAGGTGTGATTTTTATATTGAGTTCCAAATGTTAAATCATTGTTTGACTATATTGATAATCAATATTTTTGAGTTGTTTAACTTGTCATAAGCAAAACTCACAATACTCCACATAAACAATAGGGGGTCAGCTATTGGTTCAACATTAGAAGAATTGTACCTTTGCCTGACAGGGTGTCAGGTTTAAGTGCAAAACCATATTTGGCTATTTTACATGTAAAAGACTAGATTTGTATTGCTGTAATATCGTATTCTTTCTACATTAACATCCAACAATGTGAACCCATAGCTGACCCCTGTGTGTCAGGTATAGGACACTGAAACGGACTGTAACCCAAAGCTGACACACAATACTTATTTTTGTGTTTCAGGTGGTGGTATGAAATGGCACCTAAACTAAGCAAAATTCTGAAGTATCCGCAGGCATCTATGGCTGCTGCGTTGGATGATGTAAAGCGGGGGATGCCTGTAAAAACAGCTGCTTCAAAACATGGTGTGCCGAAAACTACCCTTCTGTATAAAGTTACCGGCAAATATCCAGCTTCAGCGAAAATGGGACCAAGCACACTTTTCTCCACTGAAGAAGAGCAGCTTCTAGTGACATGGATAGCAACAATGTCCAAAGCTGGATTTCCCATTACTAAAGACACTTGTATGAGTAGTGTGGGTCAGTTAGCTTCCGACTTAAAGAAAGAGTTTAAAAATCGTAAACCCAGTAGAAAATGGTTATGACAGTTTCCTCCGAAGAAACCCTCAAGTTTCGTTGCCGACACCACAAAATTTAACCAAAAGTCGTTCTGAGGTTACGTCTTCACAAATTCACAACTGGTTTAAAGAAGTAGAATCATTTCTTTCAGAAAATAATTTAGATAATGTCATTAGGGAACCAAACAGAATTTGCAATTGTGATGAGTCAGCTTTTTTTTAAAATCCAAAAGGGAATAAAGTATTGGCCATAAAGGGTGACAAAACTATTTACTCAACTGTTAGTAATAATGAGAAAGAATGTCTCACAGTGTTATTGTGTGGAAATGCAGCTGGTACACTTGCACCTCCTCTTGATTTTATTTCGCTATAAGCGGCTGCCAGCTGAGATATGCAAGAACATTCCTTCTCACTGGGGTGTAGGATGTTCTGAAAGTGGATGGATGACATGTGATACATTTTATAGCTACGTCACCAATGTATTTCATCCATGGTTGAAACAGCAGAACATTACTTTACCCATTATTCTTTTCGTGGATGGGCATTCATCGCACATGTCTTTGCATCTCAGCAATTTCTGTCAAGAAAATGGTATCATTTTGGTTGCACTGTATCCAAACTCCACACACATCATGCAACCTATGGATGTAGCCGTATTTCGTACCTTGAAGTCTGGATGGAAAGAAAGTGTTTCCTCTTGGAGGTTAGAAAATCAGTCAGGATTTTTGACTAGGTATGACTTTGCTCCACTGCTCAAAACAACTATTGAAGCAAGAATAACTCCAGAGATCATGCGAAATGGTTTAAAAAAAAGTGGACTGTATCCATGGGATGCATCTGCTGTTGACGAGTACTTTTCTGCAAATAAGCCTATGACAAATCATCCTGCAGTAACAAAACCACCGCAAGTATCTTTGAATGAAATGAAAAGTCCTTTTTAAGCTTTAGAGTCATTCATTGAAGAGAATACTCTTGCATCCTTCAAAGAACATGCTGAAATAGAAAATTGGATTGGGCAGATTGTTGATACTTCTCTTTTCAATGTGTGGAAAAAGATGCGAGCAGAAGCAAATACAAGTACTTCTATCAACTTGTCGGAGAATGTTCTACAGGAGTTAACACTTTCTACTGATGTAGAATTGTTTCACAACACAGAAATAGGCATAGCTGTTCTGGACGAACCCATTCAACCTCCTCCAGGTGATAATCCTATTGTTTCTACCATCACAAATCCCATTTTACCAGAGAACCTTGCATGCACATCCTCTAGCTTTAATCAAAATTCTTCACTATCAAAAAATACAGAGATAATTGAACCTGTTCCTTCTACATCTGCTGTACAAAGTACGCCAAAGGTAGCCAGTGATAATATTCCTTCTCCTTTCAAAAGAGCCCTTTTTTGGCCTGAGGAAAAAGGTGAGAAAAGTAAACGCAGAAAAGAGAAAGTGCCATCTGTTGTTATTTCAGATCAGTGGCAAACATACCAAAACAAGAAGGCGAGTGAAAAGAAAATGAAACAAGAAGAAATAGTTCAGAGGCGAAAGCAGAGGGAAATGAAACAAAAAAAGTAGAAGCAGTACAAAAGAAGAATACTAAGAAAAACGCAAGTTTAGCTCAAGACAACGACTCGGAATCCAGTTTATCTGATCATAATATTTCTTTGCGCTCTGAATCGGTTAGTGATGCAGAAAGCTGTGAATTTGACTATATTAAAGAAAATGATTACGTCGTGGTTGAATATGATTCCGTGTACTTTCCAGGACAGGTAGAAGAAATTCGAAATTTAAAAGGTCATAAAGAATATTTAGTATCAGTGATGTGTAAAAGTGAACCCACAGGATGGCGTTGGCCAGAAAAGAAAGACACTGTGTGGTACGAAGAAAAAAGAGTTTTAAAAAAAGTAAATACACCGTATGTAACAAATTCAAGAGGAGTTTGCAGAGTTCAAGAAATAGAAAAACTAAGCTTATTATAAAACAATTAGAAATGTTGTAGGCCCTACATTCCAGGACAGGCTAATCTTATGGACAGCATAAGTTAATGAGCTATCTTTTGTTAAAGATTTTTTTTTTGTTTTAAACTTATGTGGACTGAACTTTTGTTTGTTGAACATGCAATACATTTGTTGTTCAACTTTTAAAATGTGTATATGTAAATTTATGTGTCCTTCGAGCTTAAGTTATTACGAATTTGTACCAGATACCTTAAAAGAGGAATCAAGGTACTGTTACCTAGGCCTATTTTTTTTAATACTAAGAAACTTACTAGCAACATATTATTTCTTCTGAAAATTGTGTTTTATATGTGCAAAAGACTTGCATATTTAATCTGCAACCTAATCTACAGTTATTACCACATTATAATTTAGTTTAACTTTATAAAATATTCATTATGTCTTGTGTCAGCTATAGGTACAAAAAAAGTCAGCATTAGGAAACAAGAGAAAATAAGGTGTCAACTATAGGTACAAAATCATACATTTTTGGAAATAAATTTTTAAGTTTATTATGGTTTCTGTTATAATTTTCTTTGTATGCTTCATGTAGAGCACAAACAGACCTATGTTTTGGTACTAAGACAATAATGTATGTCCCATTAATTGATACATTTATTTCTGAATTATGTAATTCTAAACCTTAAAGTGTCAGCTACTGGTGCAGTTACCTTATAATTTTATTATATTTTTATATGTGCAGGATTTCAGCTCAAACTATTTAGACTTTATGTATCCTGTCTTAATTATTTATTTTCTGTGTAAAGTGATTAAGAATTGTGGATCTTTTTATTGCTTTATTTTCCTAACTGACATAATTATGTTCATATCTGAAGACATACTGATAGGTGATTCTGATAAGTCTTTGATAGTCCTTAATGGAGTCAGAAATGGGATGTAATAAAGTGTTTTCACTGCTCCATTTTATAAAGTCTTGTGTTGTTTTATTCTGTTACTGCTACGCAGCATCCATTATCACATTTAAGTAGGTAAAATTATTGTGTATTAATGAGAAGTACCCCTGTTGCTTGCAAGTTACCAGAATTTTATATCCTATTCATTTAAATATCCCAATAATAGGAGCTACTTTAGTTGATATGACGTTAACATGCTCTCCCACATAAGATTTTCATCAATGTTTCATCTCAGAATCTTTATCCTTTGTATGTGTTTAATTCCCTGTTTCTACCCTGCAACATACACGTGGGTATTACAGTTTTAGCGAGTTTACATAATAAGAGTATATTTTGATTTACTTTCATCTAGTGTCGTATTATTCCTCGTGAGCCAGTCTTACAGTATGTTTATCATGTGGCATATTCTCCAGTATTTCATCAACATTGCTTCCTATATGTAATAAGTTTGTGTCATCAGCATGTATAGTAAAATTCTCTTTGAATTTAATACATTGTAAATAGGAGGGATCCAAGAATGGGGTTTTTTCGTATAACTTCTGCTTTACTGCCTTTACTAGGGCCTACCTCAGTACCTTTGCTAACATATTGTCTGATGTTTCCCAAATAAGGGTCCTAAGCTTTCCACCAGACACTAGCATGTTCTACTTTCTGAAGGAGTATTCTGCTCAGAATATCACAAATATCAGTGTACAGGAAAAAACAAGGAACTTTGCACTTTGGAAATTTCTTTAAAAAATTTACACTTATATGAAACAAGTCAGAAAAATGCCAATTTACATTTCATAACTTAAGTGAAATTATATAGCACTCCTTTACATTATTTATAGGATTGGTCTGAGGAAGTAGGCTAGTCTGAATGTTTTTTATATTGTCATATGAAAATAACGATCTTTCAGCACTAGCCACATTTCCCATACACTTTGTGGAACAGAATTCTAGAGAGAAACACAAAGCACCACCTTGACCACCTGTCACAGCTTGAAAATCTCCACATCTTGAAAGTGGATCGTGAATGTTTCTAAGAAAAGTTTAAATCCCATTTCACATCAATTAACTGTTCTTTTTTTTACTGCTCCATTCATTACATGGAAGAAGTGAATAGATTTTGGTTAGCACTTAATAAGGAGTGACATGTATGAAGCAGTGTTGGAATGAAGGAGCAAGGGAAACGGGAGATCTCCGACAAAACCTGCATATGTTTATAAGTTCTTTACCATGTGCATTTGCTTCCTTCCTTTGGTTTGTGAAAGCTTACCTTAGTGCTAAGCCCATCCACTGAGACTTGATGAACATTTCATTTCTTCTCTTCAAGTCATAAAATTTACCGAGCAAGTCATCAGAAGTGGCCTGCTCCAATAATGAACAAATACTCTCAGCATATATCTATTTGAGTGAGAGAGAGATTTTGGTCAGCGCTTAACAACGAGGTCAGATGCACTGGTGAGGGGTGACATGAGGTGAGTATGGAGCAGCACCAGAATGAAAGGGTGGGGGAAACAGAAGATCCCTGAGAAAACCCACCGACCAGCTACATCGTCAGGCACAATTCCTACATGCGAAAATCCAGGGACCGACCCCGCCGGGAATCTAACCCGGATCGCCTTGGTGGGAGGCAAATGGTCTGACCATTCGGCCAACGCCGCCCCACATATCTATTTGACTTTTCTGTACTATTTTGTTGAGTGACTCTTCAAAGCACGCAACATAACATTGGCAATCCTGAACTGCATCTTTGAGAATTTCTGACAACTTGGCTGCAATTCCATGGTTGATGAGAGAGGAATGTTACAAGATGTAAGTGAAATTCAGCAGCTAACGAGCACAACCATTTATTTCTTAGTCACACACTCGACTGTCTTTTGTTGTTTCTTTCAACTATTTATAAATACAATTGTCACCAATAACACCCCTTCTCAATTTCAAGTCTGCAAAACACAAAAAAAAAAATACCTATAGATACACAAGTCTGCAGGTACATGAATCTGCATACATTAACAATAAATTATAGAACACTTGAAATTGAATGAATGACTGATTAACTAAAAAAAAAAAATACTTCAAACAAAGTCTCTCTCTGAAAAAACAAAACTTAGTAGAGGCCAGTGGTTTGGTGAAGATGTCTGCAATGTTTTTGTTGGACTCTACATATTCTACTTTAACAATTTTTTTTTTGCCACAATGTCCTTCAAAAAATTAAACTTTATGTCTATATGTTTCGACCGTTTTGTATTTTCATAGTTCTTCATCATGTGGATAGCTCCTTGGTTATCCACAAACAGGCAACACTCCGCTTTATCTTTTCCTACAAACTCTGAGAGTAGCCCTTTCAAATAGAGTAGCTCTGATGCTGCCACACTGCATGCTGTGTACTCAGCCTCTGCTGAGCTGAGTGCTACAACTTGTTTCTTGGAGCCCCAAGACACCAAGTTTCCACAATGGAACGATGCCATTCCACTGACACTCTTGCGGTCAACTTTGTCCCCTCCCCAGTCCGCATCTGCATACGTGACGACCTGAAAAGACTCTTCTGGGCGTTTTCCATACACCAATTTTTTATCCAGAGAGCCCTTCACATACCGAAGTATTCTTTTCGTTGCGGTCCACAGATGGCGAGTTGGTCGGTCGAGGAAACGGCTCAAGTAGGATGTTGAGAATGTTATGTCTGGTCTGCTCATTTGTGACAGGTAAGTCAAGCTCCCGACAAGTTCTCGGTATGGAACATCCACATCATCACTCCCTGCACACGTCACCGTGTCTTCCATCGGAGTGGGGGAGCTCTTGCAGTCCCCTAGGTTAAACTTCTGTAAGATCTTCTCAATCAACTTTCTCTGGCACATTTCTATTCTGTTT
>PNEQ01004414.1:0-17172 GCA_003012365.1 Medauroidea extradentata
GACTGACGTGCAGCAGTCAGATAATTGCAGAGACTGCTACGTGGTAGCAGATAAGATAGCAACAACTCCCGTTGATAATAACCACGTCTGAGTAATGGCACCAGATAAGATAAACTAATGACTTGATCAACCGTGAAATTCGGTTATCCGACTGTCTCGTCCCCTGCATTATCGCGGATAATAGAGGTTCTACTGTATTGTTATGCATTGTGTATGTCATACAGTAGACGTGTAGTTCCAGGCGTACATCACAGACTGATTAACTCTACTATAGTTTATGTGTTTGCTGAATATCTGTACATATCTGTCTCAATTCCTTGCAGCCTCCGCAATCAGGGGGCAATGTCACTCTACAGAACAAAATATAATTGTCTGCTATAGTTGAAAGGTTCTCAAAAGAATACTGAAGCTGGAACCTATCAACCTTGAAACATATTCTCATTGTGGTGGCACCGATAAGCTACTGTACTATGCCCCGCAAGTTGCGACGACGCTGATGCTCTCCACTTGATGCTGCCCACGTGTTTTATTACAGTACTAAAACTTATGTAGACTGATCAGTTCTCACAAATGCACCGGTCTCAGCGGTGAGCTACTCTTATCTCAGGGGCTCTACGTGGTATCGAACGGTGGACGCATACAGAACGGTTGTCAAACACGTGGTTCAATCAACAGCCCATATTTATTACCTCTCCTTTTTTTCAAAGACTCACGCAACCGCACTTACATCGGTACATCCATACACTTCTCTTTTACATAAAATTAAAATGAAACTGAAAAATAACTGAACCAAAACGAAGCCAAACTCAAAGAAAACTAGCACGTGCTGAACTAAAACATAACATCAGTAACCAACAGTGGGCCGGCCACGCGGTTGGTACTGCCATAAGTTTACATCAATGAAAGAAAATTTAGTTAATAAAGAAGAATAGTAGCATGTCTTTTTACCGCCTTCCATGGCTTTCGTTCGCACCCTTCGGCTTACAACGTGCTAAGCTCGCAAAATCTGACACACGTCCGTCTCTCTCGACAGTCGAGAACAAAGTGACCGGCTACGGCAACCGCAATGGCGTCCCAAGATACCATGGCGGCCTACCTTCGGGTAAAATGTTCTATAACATTCCAGTGAGAAAAAATAACCACTCTGGATGCAAAATAAACAAACTGAGATTACCGAAAAATCAGCAAAATTCTGTTGAGCATAAAGACATATTTTACTATTTTACTGAATAATTATTACTATAACAAAATATCAAATAAAGTTTTGGCATCGGACATTGCCGGCCATACACCTTGCAGTATCCTCTGTGAACCCTTATTGGTGTCGCCCCCACGGTACCATGGCCAGGCTGGCCAACTCATTTACACATCTTCAAATTTAAAATAAACACCAAAAACTTTCCAATTGCAATAACTTTTAAAATATAAATTTTTCGTAAAATTTCTGAGTCCAACGTTGCTTGAATTTTTATGCAGTTTCAGAAAAGTTCACACAAGACATATTTATTTAAAATTCACGTACCGTCTGAAAATATACCTTAGAATAATCCCAACTCAAAGCTTGAGAACACATTTGACATTAAAATTATATCAAAGAAAAAGGCTAGTCACTAGCTATTGCATCCTGACGCAGTTTTCTGTTACTGTACTGGCTCGCCAGGCCCAATAGCAGTTTTACATTTAGAGTGGGTTTTATAGGTGGTATCTTGTTCAGCAAACTTATAATATCTGAAATATTTAACCAAATTACTTTCTTAGAAAATTATTAGGTTTCCAACCACAAACATGAACTTATTATTGAAACAAATGCTCGTGAAACTTACAATTGTATAACTCTAGCAGTTTAATAATCTACAGGCAATGAACTAAAGTAGGGTGGCTGAGCAACACACGGGGGCCTTTGACAATAATAAAGGCATCATCCCTGCCCTATACTTAACTGACCACAGGCTAACCAGCTCTTGGTTCTGAAGCGTCAGTAACACTGGCTAGCATTATTTATGCAGAACAATTCAACGTTAACAGGGGCTCTAAGCAAGAAACCCTACAAAACACACAACTGACTTATCGACAAAGTTTAGCCTACACGCAGGCTGGTCGCTTCACGTTATACAGAATTTCATTTCAAAATTATCACAGTTGTTATATTATCAATGTAATGCAGAAGATAACTGTAAAATATGTAGTAGGTTCTGCAGATTGTTATCCTGTGCTTAGTGAGAATATACAGTCAGGTAATTACTTGTGACATATTTGTAGCCAATTTTTTAGGTGTCTCTTTATAGTTCTGAGTTCTTTTGAGATATTAACATTTCTTTTCAAATACCTTAAAAAAAAAAAAAAAAAAAAAATGTTAATGCAAATAAGCTATGTAACTAATGACATTGATATACTACTTGTTAGTTTGAGTCAGAGGCTTGGTTACAAACTCGTTTCATAATATATTAATGAACACTGAGTTGCCGTGCTGTGACACACAAACAGACAACTTCATGACGCTACATCACGGTCGTAGAACAGGTCTGGACACTCACCTATCTACCAATGTATTTTTCTTGACCCACTTGTTGTTTGGCTGCAGTTCGTCAAGTTACCGAGTGTGTTGTGCGTCTTTCACGCTGCAATCAGGGCTGTCAGGCTCAAACTCCGCCCACTTCCCTCTCACTTTTATCAAGTCTTTACATTATAAAGATAAATAATTTATCAAAATTAATTTTTTTATCAATTTATGAAATACTTTTTTCACTCACAATCCTAAAGCATGGCTCCAGCAATCTTTATTTACTTTATAATGTAAACACTGGAAAAAAGTGGGCGGAGTTTGAGCCTGACCGTCCTGATTGCAGCACCAAAGACGCACAACACACTCTGTAACTCGGAAAAAAAAGTGGGAGGGAAGTGGGCGGAGTTTGAGCCTGACCACCCTAACTGCAGCGCCAATGAAACACAACACTCTCGGTAACTTGGTGAACTGCAGCCAAACAACAAGGTCAAGTTTCCAGGCGAGTATCCAGACCTGTTCTTCTACGGCCGTGAACTACATACATTTATACAAGCCTACGCATGTCTGCCTCCTGGTATAACAAGTCAGACGTCTATGAAAGTGACAACCATGTAGACGTATAAAAGAGACGCTTTATAGAAGTGTGACTCTTGTGGCGGAAACTAAAACCACATTCGGAGTCCTGCAGTGCCATCTAGCGAACGCGGTCATAACTTCTTCAAGCAATGTTAAAAATAGTATTCAATTTTGTGTCTAAATGTTGATGAAACTGGTGACTTGGCAGTAAATTGCATTTATTTTAAAAGATATATGCAAATTTTTGCCTTTTTAAGAAAAGGTGTCTTTATGACTATTTTCACGTACGCAAAATACTGTGGGTATTTAACTAATATTACAAATAAAATAAAAAAACTTAACAGCAATAGAGATTCTTGCATTGCTTGATAATGGCCATCACAAATTACATAATTCGCTCTCACAGTTTCTTGGTCAAAGCAATGTTTATATTTCTGATAAGCTGTAACCAAACCTGGTAAATTTGATCACGTCAAACTGGAATCCAATGACATTTTCTTTATCCAAGCAACCAGGCACACAGCAGGTCTGCTTTTTTACAAGCATAAAAAATTGTTAAAAACATTTTAATTATTGTAACCATTATACACCAACACGTATAGGCCACCAAGGAGAAAATGGCTGCTGCTTGCGCCCGCATTACAAAACAGAGCTAGCTGCTGCCATACAGGGAGTGTGGGCACAACTACGTGAACAATCTCGATTTATTTGTGTTCCTATATAGACCCAACCCTCTTCTCGACGGAGAAAAGAAACTTAAATTACAGAAACATTTTATTAGTTAAGTTTTACTGCTTACAGACAATTTGGGGAGTTTTAATTGCAACATAACACGAGGCTGGCAAGACAAAACAAGACCAGAAAAAACAAATATTGTATCTTGCCAAACTCAGTGTCTGTATCATACACAAGTAACAGGCGTGCGTCTGTCTTCTTTGCGCTCATCCTTGTCGTCCATTTCCAACCACTCCGGCATGACGTCCTGCATTCTCGCCTCGGCGGAACTCAACCTCTAATGCCGCAAGAAGAAGTCAATTTTTTTTACAATAAACAGTCACCATATTAGTTTCGGTAGAGTAAAATTTAAACTTCAAGTTGTATAAAACATGTACTCAGTGAAGTGTACTTACACATATTTTATTGTAAACTGAACAACCTCTAATGATCATGTATTTTTTTAACGTGCCCTAGAAATGTAGGTATAGTGTAACTCCAAATTTTGATGTGTAAACTCAAAGAATTCTTTGCAGGGAGGGAGGGTGGCTATATTATCTAAAGCATTTTTTTAGTAAAGTACAAAAAATGTAAATAATACACACTTCTTTCACAGTAAAAATCTTTGTTTGGTCAGGTCATGTCATATAAAAATATGAGACTTATGTTCTTCTTGCTATACATTGAAAGTGGCAATGAAGATATAACTACATGTATATCCACAACATATGGCAATAAAAGCACAAGTCTCAATGGGAACTAATTAGACTAATGGCCTTCTGACCACCCACCAAGGAAATATTTCTGTTGCTATACAAAAACAATATTTGTGTACTTCAAAGAGTAACAGTGCGCAAAATTTTCATTTAACAGGTAAAATTATTTGTAATTATTATGACATTATGAGGGCATGTGCCCCCCTCCCCCTTCCATATCCTCCAAGACTTTGCCTGTCTAGGAAACCTAGCTAACTGTGCAAGGTAACTATTTGTAAAAGCTTGTGGTCAGCATCAAGGTTTCTTGAACATGTCTGTATCGACGCAGCTCAGTGATTTATGTTGATTAGTGTAGTACTTACCTAGCCTACCTGCTTCATGTGGTCATACTTTCACATATTTTGTAAACCTTTTCCTAGAAGTGTTATTTTAGCAATTATCTTTGTCTTAGTTATTTGGAAACAGTAATTCATTCATTTACTACTGTTCTTCAAACATTGTATGTAAATGCAATTTCTTATCCAAGTCGTGCATACAAATTCTTAAGAATTGTATAATATTCGGACAGCACAGAGGTTATGATATTTCGTAACTATTTTTGACAGAAATAAAAATAAAGACACTGTACTTAACACTAGGAATGTGGGAAGCTTCAAAATTTCGAAGTCAAAACTAATATTAAGGTACCAAATAATCACTTTGAGGGTACTGTGACCACTTTTATGTTCCCAAGACGTACAAACACCGCCATGTTACCTAACAATTACTTTAACTACGAATTCAGACGTAAAAATATTGGGTGTATAAAGGCAAATAATATGTGGGTAAATATGATAATTGTAATGTGAGGCAATATAATATTGTTTGCCCCATAATGTTAAGGATTTTCTTACCTGCTAGTAAAACACTATTAAGTACTTGTGCATTTAAAATTTGCAGTTTGTTCAACCTTATAGACAAAATTTCCAGTCTTGATGTGCTTGATCTATGCAAAGCGGTAAACAAAGCAGTATTTGGGTTAATTAACATTTTTTTTAGTAAATCAGAAGCAGAGTGCAAAACATACGATAAATTAAAAAAGCTAAGTGGCAAGGTAAACTAATTATCTTATTCACGGAGTGTTAATATAATAAAGTGCAATTTAAATACAGAATTCTACTTAGTTTTGATGAAAAAGATTTTATTTTCTCGCCATTGCAAAATATATGCATTCTGTTTTACTGTTGTGGCCGATAACAGATCATCAAGATCTGTATCAAACCACATTTGAATCATGTGGAAGTATTACTACAGCCCAGAAAACATTACGAGTGATGCAAGAAACAATAATATATTAGACTTCAACTCAGCTTCAAAGGAAAAATATTTGACGTCGCTTCGAAGCAAAAAATTGCTGATTCACACACCCTTACATAAAAGAGTTAAAGACTAATTTGTTAACTAGATTTTCAAAGAAGAGGTAAATTTTTTTCCATGTAAATCAGTTCTAAAAGAACCTTTTTAACACATGCACATGTATTAACTAAGTTATACAGTGCAAAAAAATATTTCAAGCAGCGACACATATGTGAATGCATACTGTACTAGACTCATAACTTGCTTACACTTGCCTGTGTTGTATTCCTTTTAATAAAATTAAACCAAAGAGTGGTACCCTTGTTTAAGCACTCGACAGTTGGTCACAAATTCTCATTGCTGAAGTTCCAGTTTGGATCCCAGAGCCTGGTGGGAAAGAATCACAGGGCCGTTCAGGGAGTAGCGACTTCTATGGAGTACACACTAGAGAGACGTTGTTCAAGAGATGAAGCACTCTTTACAACATATGGACTCTTGGGATGTAACAGTTAAAAGAAAGAGATTGAAAATTAATCAGTTTTATTCATAATGAAACATGGCGCAGTTGAATTATGGTACTAGAAAAAGAAGAGGAAGTATATTATAAAAAATTAGCAACTCAAAAAATTACAACAAAAATAAATTAAAAGAAGCTTCTTATCCATTCTCTTAGAAGCCTTATGAATGGTTAATTTGGAAGAAAATATTTGAAAGTTATCATAGTGTTTTTAATTTGAATAATTCTACAGGTTAGGCACAATCTGAAGTGCTTATGTACATATTGTAGAGCTTAGACTTCTTCACTTTTACAATAATGATAAAGAAAATTACAGTATGATGTCATTCTTAAATGTTTTGATTATTATTTCACTCGTTTTGAAAATATGTTTTACGAGTGACACAAATTATTAATTAAAAGGAAAACAAAGCTTAATTGAAACAGATTTAAATAATTTATATTGTGCATGTGCATAATGGGATAAATTATAAGACGTGATATTCATATTGGTAATCAATGAAATGAGAGCTGAATTACTTAATTATTACCTGTAATTAGACTCAACTTTAGCAGTATTATTAGCCACAATACTTTTTGAAGCTCAGAAGACCTGAACTGACAGACAATGAAGCTAGATACAATTTCTATTAACAAAATACAAACACTGAATTAAGCTTTGTTTCCAACTATCTATGTTTTAAAAAAATGGTATGTTACTTGTCTTGATTTGTATCACAGCCTGAATTAAAATGTCACAACAATATAAAGAGGGAAGGTTATTTCAAAACAGAAGACTTTTTTAAACAATTTATTTTTAATATACAGTAATAAAGCATCTGACATTCTTGATACATAAAGTGTATTGTTACGAAAAAGATGACACTGAATTATGCCCAGTGTAAAAACACAACACACGTGTAGAATCAATATATAAAGCAGGCAAGCCAGTTCTCTTTCTTTGAACGAAAGATTTTCAAAGGTTTTTATTTCCTGATAAGAAAATATTTTGAGTTCAGAAATAATCTCCAGTGCAGACACTATCGCTGAATAATAAATATCCCATAGGTCATGTTGTACTATTACACACGGCTCAAACATCTATGTACTGTTACATACAATATAAAGTATATAGTTTATTTTCAGTCGTACAGATGAGAATCTGCTAGTTGTAAGAACTGCCCAACATTTAGTCACAACATGGAATGATCGTTAAGCAAATCCTGTGATATTGACCAAGAAGAGGCAACCATTAGTGTAACACTTACACGCATGCACACACTTAGTAAGATCATGTTCTTAGTAACGCTGTAAGTACTGTGATACCATGGATACACGTGAACAACCTTACGCCATACAATACAAATACAAGTTTGCTGATTACACAATATAAGTCAACAACATATCTCATGTTTTCATAACAAGCACTTTTGTGTTTCATATGGAACTGCACTGCACCCAACAAGTACAATCACTTTCCTACAGTTCCCACGCTTCAAAAACTACCATATCACGTTCTGTGAAACTTCAGGTTGTTACTATAGCTTATACAACACAATGCCATGAAATTATTCTATTCTTAATACATTATCCTGTACAAATAGTTTTGTGTATTTGTTACGGTTGAAGAATTCGTACAACAAAAAACATTTATTACAAAACAATGAATAAAGCTATGACACAAATAAATTACCAACAAACAAAACATTTCAAATAGAGATTGCTCTAAAACATTTATCAAGCACTTTCTTCCTCCAAACCCATAACAACACTTATTTCTTTTACAGTAAAAAGTAAAAATATCTCGACTTTACAAAACAACTTCTGCCACGGGCCTCGTGGTTTCGCCTCCCTGCTGCGCCCGCGAAGACTCCCCGAGGAGGCGTCACGCAGTAATACTGAGTAGCCTTCCTCTCTCCAATGTTTACACTGCAACACACACAGCAGTATCATCAATAACTGCTCCGCCTCAAGTAAAACATGACGGTACTTATAAGCGAGTTTCCTGGCATACAAAACAATTTACGTAACACAAGCATCATAGTCAGGCATTTCATTCTGGCAGTAACATAGCAACTAATGGGAAATTCTACCAGCATAATTTTTGCTTAACTCTTTCACTGTGACATTTGAGTGAATATACAAAATATTGCTAAACTGCAACTTTAGCCAAACACTGAATTAAATGACTCTATAAACACTATGTACACGGTTTTCTCGCTTTAAATTGACCAAAAATAAATTACTGATATTTACAATAAACTGATTTTTTTAAATACTTATTTTTTTACTTTATCTTAGTATAATCAAACTTTTTTTCCACAGCGAAAGAGTTGAAACCTATACAAATTAAAAATGACACAGGGAAAAAAATTTGTTTAGTTATTTTCTTCCAAAATTTAAGTATTAAACTTTATTTATGTAGCTATGCACACTTAAAAAAATACAGTATGAATATTTTTCTTGCAATTTGTAATAATGAAGTTTGTATTGTAACAAGTGTTTACAAAAAAAAAAAAAAAAACAGCCCTGTAAGTATATTTTCAGGATGTTTAGTCCCGAAATACAAATTGTAATATCAACACCATTCCATGACTTCTTTTAACAACTGGACTTACAAATGTTTTATATATAAAGGAAAATTTTTATTCAAAATTCAAGTTAATATTTAATTTATCATCTCATTCTAAGAGTAAAGAAAAACACTTTGTATAAGCAAGAATTTCGTATTAACAGGGTTTGTATTAACGAGGTTCCGCTTAATTTAGTTTCACGAACATTATTTTAAAGGAGAGCTAAGGGTGTGGAATATTAAAAATTCCTATTATAATTTTAATAATAAGTTTTAATTATTCATATTAAAAAAAAACAAATACCATCAGATTCCCACACTATGAAGTACCTATTCAAGCAATTTCCAATTTTCAAACTGTTTCCAACATAAATCTGTTCAAATAATATGGCTATTTCTACTTACAGGGTTCTTATGGGCAATTTTTTTTTTATTTCAGATGCTTTATTTGCTAATATAATTAGCCGGTTGAACACGTTCATAATTCCTCTAAACTTGTACAAATGTTTCCAAATGGGAAACGGGTAAAAAGTTTCACTGTTATTTTACCAAAATTAGTAAGGATATTGTTCAGTCCCTAAAAACAGTAGCGTTAAACTGTAGCTGTTATTTCAGTTGTGCCAAATAATGTTTCGTGTATACAGAGATCTGAATTTTTCATAATATAATAAATTATTACATATCAATTTTGCTATCAACATTCTACAGTAAAATCTTCTAAATCTTTCAGAAAAGCTTCTACTTTCTATGCAGAGGCACATAATATAGTCTTCACAGCTTAAGTCAAGCAGGTTTGTTTTTATATTTCCCAAAAAACTTATAAAGTCAAAGTCAAGATCGCAATTTTCAAAAAACTAGAATAAAAATAAAGCTAAATTATTTTTTACAATAACATTATAACAAGTAATTACAGTAGGGCTGAGCCGATACAGATCTTTATCGATTCCAATCAAACCGACATTTCATTACCAATATTGCAGATAACACATACTGATATGTTGGAAGACAGAAAAATTAAAAGAGAAATATTCTAGGTTTCTCCAAATAAAATTTTAAGCCCACTGTCATTTTTTTGCTTTATTTACTTTATTTAATACATTAAATTCTGTGTAACTTATGAGCTAGGAAGCTTCAAGTATTATATAGAACATGCGAATCACTTTCAAGCCACTTGTAAATTCAAATTCTGATAGTCTTTATTCCTTATTATTAATTATTAATAATTGGTGTGTGTGGATACAAACAAGTAAAGGTTCTAGTATAAAATGTCAAGTTTTATTTATACTTCCAACACAGTCCTGACTCCATATTTAATTGAAGAACCGTAAAAAAATTGAAAAAATAGATAATATTTAAGGAAGAACTAATACATTTTGAAGAGCAACTTCATGTGAAATAGGCTTGCTGTGAGTTTCGTGCCCGTGTGAACCAGGCTTGCACGGACTTTCTTGACTGTGTGATGCAATATGTTATGTTTGCCCGCTTCCCTCCTACCCTTCACATTCAACATGTCACATTTCTTCCGTCGCCTTTCTATACAGTTTTTAGAAGATAAGATAATGGCTGCAGTTGAGAAGGAAGGTCGTAACATGAAACTGAAAAAGATACGAGGTGACAACTTGTGCCGATAATGTTACGGGAAAAGGCCAACACATTCGTTGCTACCGCTTTGCAAAATGGTTACAAGTGCTCTGCCGGTTGGTTAGATTGTTTTAAGAAGCTAAACAACATCACGTTGCGTAAGATTGTGGAGGGAGATCTGCTTGTGCCGCCCAGCGCCTGTGTGTGCGCGTGTGGCTGCGTAAAGATAAACTGAAGATTGGGAGCATGCGACTACCTGTCACAGTGCTTTGTCGTATGATGGAATAGGAAATGGGATGAGAAACAAAAGGAAATTATGGGGGAATGGGAGAGAGAAGGTTCGGGAAAGAGTGAGATGTGCAATGATAATCCAGCAACACGTCCTCACGCACAGAGAGAAAACAAAGCGAAAAAAAAAATTACTTAGGTAGTAAAAAAATCATTCACAAAAACAGTACCCATAACGAAGTTTTTAATTTTGTCACTTCGGGCACGTTGTTGGGTTGCTTTTGTTTCACGTGTGCAGCGATGTTAGTTTATGTGTAGTTGGATTCTTTTTATACTTTCAATTCATTGAGTGGAAAACATTGGGATGATGTTTTTGCCGTGAAGAGATGTTAGTCAAAGAACACAGTATAAGACAGGAAAAAAACGGATGGAAGGAGGAATAGAATATTACTAACCAAAGATGTGTCAACTCTGCATTAGTTTAATTTTAGTTACAGTTTTTTTTTTTATTCGATACTGATTCTTTCATGGAGAAAAGGCAACAATGCTTCTGGCGATGCCAACAACGCGAAAATAATTCCCTGCACTGGAGCACCCAAGTGCTCAGCTCACTAACCCACTGCTACATGTGCACACAGCAGACGTGGTTCATGGTTGGTTTATTTGCAGAACTATCCCACTTCCTCTGCTCAGATGTCAGAGTAGCGTCACACTGCGAGTGCTCTCACACACACGCGCCCATCAGTCATGCACAATGACCTTGCAAGCTGCCAGTCGTGAAGACGGTTGAGTGGCTCTGGCTTGCGTAGCGTTTCTATACCCTTTACACGGAATATTTGTCGCTCGTTCTCCTATCTCGCAGTTCCCATGGTCGTCAAATGACAGCTTGGCAACGGACAGTCAACATTCCCCCTATACCCTCCTGTTCAACCTTTCCTATGTACACGCACGCACACACAACAAGCCAGTGCGTAAGCCTGTCAACATCTGTGCGTTGGCTGGCCTTGCAATAATGGTCTTTAAAACAAATATCACATTTTCTTAACTGTTAACAGGTTCTGAGTAAGTGACACCATTCTTTTTTAACAATATCATTTTCACAAATATTTATCAAATGTTAAGTCATATTCGAGGCAAGATAGGTCTCACCATATTATATAAATATTTTTTTTCTCGTTAATAACTCTGCTATTTTGTAAATCTAAAAAAATGTTCTTTTAATCATAAAACTCTTGTTAACCGGAGAACACATCACTTTACTTTAAGAGAAAAGTATTTGCAAAATTAGGTATCATATCCCATAGCCTGATGTAAATTTTTGTAACTTTGCAGCAGGTGGTAACACATTATATCTATCAGTTGAAGAGAAGGGTTGGTATGGTATAATTTTAATTGTAAAAATATCTTTAAATAATGTTCCTTACTTTAATTACTTTTAAACACATGATTTTACAGCGTCTAGCTGTTGTTATTCGGTTCGTGGCGATCCCGCAGTGCAGCTGCCGCCGGCGTGTAGACAAGCTGCAGTTGCAGAGTGACTGATTGCTGAACGTCGCTGCAGCAGCCGAGTCTCGCTATCAGTTATTTTGACTCAATAAATGTAACGTTTGGTATTATGGTGAATAACATGCCTAACGTTTTTAAATACTCCATCAATTAATGAATGTTACAGGTCATGGCCTGCTAAATAAGTTTTAATGCAATTTTTGGGCAATTTTTTTTTGTTTTGGGGGTAAAAATTGGTCTAATTCGGTAACAGCGAGGACTCGGCTATAGCAAGGATTGAACCAGGAACTGCGACACCTTGTTATAACAAGACTCTACTTTATTACATTTCATTTCAACACACGTTAACATGCTAAATAAACACCTTTTAAATCGTTTACACAAAACTTTGCAATAAAAATACCGACATATTGAAAATAAACAATGTTTGTAACTATCGTAACCTTTCTTCAGACGTTCGCAATCCTCAGTTTTATTGTTTGCAGGTTACCGTAACCTCTCTTCAGAAGTCAAATTGGCAAACAAAGAATAAAACTAAAAAAAATTATATATGGTGAAAGGCAAAATGGTAACTGACGTGAGAATCAAAGTTGTACCGCAGATGCGACGATACGGCACAACACGGCAGACTGGGTAGCACTCGGCGCGAACATAACTAGGTACATTGAGCATGGAGAAGGTGCAGTCCATGTTAGTTTATCTTCGTGTAGGTGACTCTCTTTTCTATGCTGTACGCTTGTTGGGTATGTAGACGCAGTTTGCAAATACAGTAGATGGTGCTGCGTGAATGGTTTTGTTAATGTCAGTCATTATCGTTAAACAATTTTAATGTGGTACAGAAATCCCTGTGGTTAAACCAGCCGTATATAAAAAATACCATGATGATAAGACATTTAAATTTTACTATATTGTTTACCAACGTGTTATTTATGATTTTACCAATTTTTCACATGGCATAATTGTTTTTAATGATGTTAATTTACTGTCATAAAAATATGTGTGTGTACTAGTGAAACATTACACCAATTTTTTAGGTTCGAACATCTGTTACTGAAAGTGAGCGTCAACATTATCACTTGTATTATCGGTATTAAATATTGGTAAAATGTGTTTCCAATATTCTCCGATCCAATACTGCCGATATTGGCAGATACCAATATTGCATACTGGTATCGGCTCAGCCCTAGTTTACAGCAGAACTCTTTTTTAAACATTTTCCTACATATAACAACACTTTTCTTTGTACCACCATTTTTTTCCATACAGTAAATAAAATTATGCTTTAATTTCCTGCTTGTAACAACACTGGTATTTTCATTTCCAGCTTATATCAATTTTTTCTCAGGCAATAACCACAACTCAGGCAAAAATGTTTTGAACAGTATTGTTTTATATAAAATAACTAAGCTGTGGACTACAAGCCACTGTAATAAACCAGGTTTATGTTTGGGGCAAGTTTCATAAGTGTACATGTATTACAGTGATATTAAAAACTGTGATCCTGAAGACGACGAACATGAACTTACAGAAGACAAGTGGGAGAGTCTACATTATACACATACTGTATGTGTATTAATCATGTTTCTGATGACACATAAACTGCAGCCTCATTTAATCTTATAAACCTATTTACTGCACATTAACTATTAAATTTCAAGTTACGTGTGTGTAATATCCATTTATTGGTGCAAAAATATTGATTCCCGCTTGTAACACTTTTTTCACAGGTCCCTTGAAAAACATTATCACAAGGTTCTACCGTACAGAAAACTTTGTTTTCTTGGACCCACCATTTTCCCATAAACCGCGATGCTTTGATTTCCTGCCTATGGAAGTGCAGAATTTTTTGTTGCTTGTATACATACAGTATTTATTTCGCTTAAATAATATGTAACCATAACTCTGGTAAAGTTATTCGTAATAGTAACACTTGAGATACAATAACAAAGCAGTAGCCTAAAGGCAAGAGGTGACGGTTCAAACTTCTGAATTAGAACAACCTTTGTCTAGAGTTGCAATATATAAAACAATCAATCAGAAAGCATCCTAACAGCCGGCTTGTAATTACTGCATCACTGGTAAGTGGTAACTTAATAAACTCTGCTCACCTTGGTCGAAGCAGCTGGGGTTGATGTAGCTCAAAAGATCATTTTCCGACATCTGGGTTAGTTCTTGTGGAACTTCGCCTTCCTCCGACTTCTTCTGGCTAGTCGCAGCAGCAGGGACGCCCACAGATGGTGCACATGCATTCTGCTGAGCTGGGGATGACGTGATGGTGGTCGTAGAAGTCTCCAACTTGTTCTCTGTAGCGAGCGGACGAGATGTCCGAGCACCCAAGTCTTTCTCCACTATTCCTGCCACTGTCTGTGGTACAAATGTGCTGATGTTGTTCGAGTTCGTGGCATAACTCTGAGTTGTCGTTGCAGTCCCAAAAATATTCTCAAGTATCGACTGAGACGAAGAGTTACACTGCTGAATCGCAGCAGATGTCTGAGTCAAGGCAGGAACTTTTGATACGGCCAGAACACTTTGATCTGGCTTCACCTCTGTCGAGAGGAGCGTCGGAATGGTGCCGTTGTTTTCTAGAACTTCAGGTGTCCTTTCAGCCATCATCATTTGGCTGTCCATGGCTTTCATGTGCGAGTCGAGAATCATGGCTTTGATGGCAATTGGAGATGTCCTCGAGGGACCTGTCGGTACAGCCTCCAGCGATGCTGCTGCAGTATTGAGGATCATGTTCTTCAGAGCGATGGGAGAGGTGCGAGGATCGCTCGATATCACTGTCGGTTCTGTGACGGTGTGGCAAAGCAAAGTGCCGGGAGCGTGGGCAGAGCCTCGTAGAAGAACATGACTCATTGTTGAGTCATTGGAGGAACTGCTGCAGGCTTGTGTAACGTCTGTGATGACCGACTTGGTGGTAGTCAGCATGTGATCATCTAACGCTGATGACACTACGCCTACACCTGTAAGGAGACCAGTCTGTGAAGACTGAGGGTTTGATTCCAACCCTGCAAGCTGGAAATTTCCAACAGGTGAGGAGGCAACTGACGACTCCATGTTCAACATGTTGAGGGACAGCGTTTGATCATCCCTGCTGGAGCTGCTAGTGAAATTTTGTTCATGTAATGGTGCATCAGGATTAACGGATGTTGTGTTCATGAGGTGGCTTTCAACAGTGGAATTGACGAACGCGTCTAGTTTTTCGGTGGATGTCGTCTGCACCTGAACATGGGAGTCTATGGCCGAAGAGACCAATGCATCGAGACTCGTGGTGTGAGATGCAGGCAGCAAGGGAGTTTCAGCCATGTGGCAAGTCCCAATGTTCATACTTCCGTTTTCCGAGCTGACAGAAGAATTTATGAGAGATGTTTCCAACATGTTTGAGACTTCATTCTTGGTCATGTCAAGTATCAATTTCTTCTCTGCTTGCTCCACAATCAAGGAGCTGTTAGCAGTCGACTCTGATGGGAACATGACAGGCATGGCCGGAGTCATTAGTGACGTCAGCAGAGTCGACTGATTGGTTGACGTGTGAGGTTGAAAGCCGTCAGAGAGAAGAGAAACGGGAGGTGGCCTCGGCTCGCCTTGCTTCACAGTGATCTGAGCATCCTGCATCGATCCTAAGGGGAATACATCTTTCTGATCTTCCTGAACCACCCTTGATTGTTTGTTCTCTAGCCTCAGCAGAAACTTCTCCACACTCTGTCCACTTTGGGCAGGAAGGGACGATGCTCCATTCTCTCCGACCATGTGTTGTAAAGTCCCCATGGATGGAGCTCGGGAGGTGGGTAACTCCGAGACGGTCAAAAGAGGCTGGATCACGGTGGACGGCTTCATCCGCAAGTCAATGACCTTCAGCTCTTCCGGGGAGTAGTGACCCTCTGGCACTTCCGTTTTCATACGGATCACTTCGGACTCGTCCACGGGCAGGCGTAGAGGAACGATCGGCAACAGGGGTGGCGGAGTCATCTTCATCAAGTGAGGTCTCTTTGCATCTCTGTCCTTGACAATCCTGTCCTCTGACTTAGGAATGTCAATGGAAGCATCCTGCCACATGATGTGTGAGTGAACTACCTGTTTCCCCACACCACCTGAAACATGTTCACACAACACAAACCACACATCAGCTAACATGACAGCACATGGTGAGAGTGACTCGAGGAAGCGGGAAATAGGGGGAAATTATAGTAAAACTGCCGTGAGTTAGCAGTAGAATAAGAGAAAGACAAATATTACAAGATGTACACACAACAAAAGAACCCTATAATATTTGGAAAGTAAGCTGTTGTTCACAAACTGTGTTGTGTCAAAATTGGTGCGAGCCATCATCTGGTATCTTTGTTACAAGGACAACACTAGTCTAACACACTACTGCTACTGACGAACCAGTGACAGATGCAAATGGTAGAAAAAACAGTAACATACAATGGAAGACAAAACAAAACTATTGTTAATACTACTAATTTAATATAGCTACCAAACTGGAAAACCAAACCATGCCAGTCATCTCCAATGTTAACTTCTAATGTACAGTAAGTCCTTGATTTACGTCAGGGTTAGGTTCCGGAAAACAGTGACACAAATGGAAATGACTTAAATAGAGTCAAACCAGCTGCCCACTTCCAACAAACCAAACACAAGTTGGTCGGCTGGCAGCGCAGGTGCCACAGCACCATACGGCTTTATCACTGATGAACAGCGAAATGACAGTATTGTGAGGAGGTTGCGAACCTGGTCCCGATTATAATTTTTGATCTGTGCTACATTTAGTCAGGTGATGAATCCTTTATGGTGCTGTTGAATATGTTCAACACAACTATTGTTATTTTTCTTGTGTTCATTAAGTAAAATGTTGCTCAGAATATTGATTCAAACATACTATGTAGGTAAACTTTTATAACATATTGTATTATTAAACCATTTCAAACCTGATGGGACTTGTACT
>PNEQ01004415.1:4535-57363 GCA_003012365.1 Medauroidea extradentata
TATATATATATATATATATATATATATATATATATATATATATATATATATATATATGCCCGATTGTTTATTTTGATATTTAGATATTTCTTTACTTGACATTCCTTTGCTACCTACCACTTACTTCCACCTCCCTGTAACACCTGAAAATGCCGTTTATTTGGCAGACAAAGTGTACTGTAGTAGAACTAAACAAGGGGCTACGCCGTTTAAGTGGATTATAAAAAGGCTCCGCTGGCCTAGACTGGTCCAGAGGCAGCTAAAACAATTTATGAAGATGATGCTATAGCTCAGTTCTCATTGCACACCAAAACAGATGCTGAGATGTTCTAGTCAGATATACCAATTGTGTATCAAAATAAAACAATGTAATGTGGTCAGTAATCACTATTCGCTATTACACAAAATCTCCACGATACAGTAAATCCTAATCAATATCAAGCAGAAGCCGTACAAGCAATACTTGAGTACTGCTTGTAAGTAGACCTACTTAAATTGTGTTCTTTAACACTGCGTTCTTTGTCCAGGAAGTTGAGTATCTCATCCTCACTGCCCGTGCCCATTCTACGAAACTAAATACTTCACAACTCGACTAAAGTCGCCAACCAGAAAAACCAACCCAAACAGACAAAAACTTTCTGATAGAGGCAAGTACAGGTAACAATCAAAGAGGCAGATCCAGAACACTGATCTAATCATTGGCCCTCATGGATTCTATATACATCAACCAAGGAGGCTCGAGAGTCATTTTTCATCTCTGACCGCGCAAAAGTAGTACATGCGCTAAAGTTGATATTGCATTTCCGTCCACCGATCTGGAAGAATACATTTTCACCGATAAATTCAAATTCCAAAAATTCCAAATTGGCAATTTATGAAGCAAAATATGCTGCTACATTACTACCACTAAACTTTTGTGTAAATGATTTTGTTACAAGACAACTGGTGAGCTCCTTAAGAAATAACGTACTTTCAATAAGCTGTTTGAAGACCCTGAATTTATTAAAAATATTTTCTTGTTTTAATTTTCTCGTATTAAATTAACTTGTGAATCACATATTAATCAACCACATTTATTTAAAGTGCATATTTGTTTACTCCTTTAGTTGGCAAACAGTGTTTTAAATAGTTGAAAACTGTGTAATAGGAAGATTTTGGCCACATTGGAAGGTTTAAAATTCTTGTACGAACTAAAAATGTTTATGTGACAGATAAAACAACATTGTTTGATGATTATGAAGTGGCATGGTACACAGTGAAAAGATATAATAGTACTTCACCTTCGAACAAAACTATTTCAATGCACAGGTTATGTAATTAAGATTGACACTTTTATCTTAAACAAATTTAAGTACCTAGATTTTTGAGTAAACATCAAAACAAATTATTGTACTGGTTCTGTGACCATACGTCCTGCTAGGTAATATGTAGGAATAAGAAACATATTTTAAAGAATATGATGTGCAGTTTCTGACTTTACTAAATATTTATCTTACATGAGTACGCTTTTATAAAACATAATTTTCACAGTCAACTGCAATAATCGCCCAACTCAATCCGACTCTATAGTCCATATTACGAATGTTTAATTCGTTAATACAGCACCAGAGCAAAGCGCTAGCATTTTATTTATTTACTTTATTTCCAAAAGTTTTAAAACTGTAGGGCTGCCAACAAGTTAAGACTTAAATTTAAAATTTATTTCCGACTGTATATTTATTAATGAGGTGTGTACCATCTGAAGAGTCCTATTAGTTTCAGAAGATAAATGTATTAGAAATGACTGTAGGGTATGTTGTGCCTATACTTACCAAGTACATTGAGTCTGTAGTTGAAACTCACATACACGATGCCTTCTGCTACCATCGCATCTGGTGACGTGTTCCCAGAGCCATGAGTGAAGCCACCACCGTGAATATCTACCATAACTGGCTTCAAGGCTGTTCCATGTTCTGGCAACTATACACAACCAAGGAACCATATACCCATTAGAACTCATAGGACATAACACATTCTTATATCTCAAATAGTGCACAGTGATTTCCTTAGCCCTGCCAACCTATTCCTCTCATGATTTAGTGGAATATTGTGGACGTATATTCATTGCAACGCTATAAAGGATGATTGGAAAAAACACCGTCAACGCTTAGTATGTTGTGCGGGACGACAAACTGATCATAATTGAAGAAGGAGCCCATGTCCGGAAACGCACGGTGTGGGCGTAGTAGAACGCCAATATTAGACAACTTGTGTCATTGGTTGCAATCCGCTTTGGTCTCCAAAATTGGTACGGAACCGTTTAGATAACGATGTGACCGTAATGACATTCCTGCGCATGCGCTACTTGATATATTTGGCTGAGGTACGTTTAGTAGTCTTTCAGTGCAGTACCGTGTTTGGCAGCAGTCGACATGTACAGCGGAAACGACCGACATGGAGATCACATACGGCAAAACGTATTGCAATGGTCGAGCTGCTGCACGAATGTATGCGGAACGTTTTCCAAACAGACATACTCCAAATCTTGAGAGACGACTGAGAGAAGCCGGAAAGTTTCACGTATGCACATAACAGTGTAACTTGTACTTGTTACTTACATGTACCGCAGTAATACTATTGTACATCAGTAGTGTCGAATGTTTACAATGTTATCCCTTTGTTAGCTGCCAAAACGTGATGCGGCACGGCCACGTTCGACTCGAACACCTCAATTAGAGGAGGATGTGTTGAGACTGGTCGAAGAGAACCCATCCACCAGCACTCGGCAAGTGGCACAGACGCTGCACACATCTCAAAATGCGGTGTGGCAAGTTGTTCACTACCAGCTGCTACATCCATACCATCAGCAAAAAGTCCACGCATTACTGGAGGATGACTACCAACGACGAGTCCAGTTGGCGGAGTCGTGTTTACAACAATTCATACTGCAGCCACATATTCCCTAGCTTGGTGCTATTCACAGACGAATGCTCCTTTAACCGCAACTGAATTGTAAACCTGCATAACATGCATGTTTGGGCGGACGAAAATCCATGTGCACAGGTGGTTCACGGTCACCAACACAGGTTCAGTATCAACTTATGGGCTCGAATAATTGCAGACCATACCATTGGTCCATATCTACTTCCAAACAGATTAGCAGGAGTGATCTACCTCATATTTGTTAGAGATATCTTGCCTACCTTATTGGATGAAGTGCCGCTGCAAATGCGACAGGTCATGTGTCTCCAACACGACGGAGTTCCAGCACACCTTGATAGAAATGTGAGGAATCACCTCAACGTTACATACCCAAATCGATGGATTGGTCTAGGAGGACCAGTTCCATGGTCAGCACGATCACCAGATCTCACACCACTCGACTATTTTCTGTGGGGTAGTATGAAAGCCATGGTGTATACCACTCCTGTAATATTAGAGGAGGACCTCATAGGAAGTGTACATGGAGCGATAGAAATTCTTTCCAAACAACCGTACTTATTGGATCATGTGCGTGCAGCTCAGCGCCGCTGTAGACTCTGCATTGACATCGGAGGTACACAGTTTGAACCCCGTTTGTAACCTACTTTTTGCAGCATACTGTTTCTTCATTTTATTGACCACATGTCACACGGACAATTTTCTGGTCTCCTGCGCCCACACCGTGAATTTCCGGACATGGGTTCCTTCTTCAATTATGATCAGTTTATCGTCCCGCACAACATACTGGGCGTTGTCGGTATTTTTTTCCAATCATCCTGTACATTCCCAGATATTCAAGAATGAGACAAGAAAAACCATAAAAATCCAAGCCTGTTTTGGATATCGTTAACATAGATCATATAGTAAAACATGAAAATTCTTATAAAGATTTGTCAAATTACAAACTAACTAACGAAAACCTATTTTCAAAACGAATTACAATCCAAAGTGATAAAGAAAGTTGAGAAACTTAGAGCAATTCAATTAAAACACGGCTGATAATTGTCTAACTGAGACAAAGACAACGTCAGACACAAAACAGGATAAACCAACAGCGATGTAACAGCAATAAAACTGGAAGGCACAACAGCACAGGGATAGACGAACACAGCAGATTTTTTCAAACGAACTTGCCGCGACGTTTCGTGAATTGACATATACTCCCGTCATGAAACAGATTTTAAGTATCTGTTTCTCATTTAGTTATTTTAATTCAACGTATTTATGTATGGAATTTTTCTTATTTGATTATTTTTATTTGTGCGTGTGTTAACGACAACCAACAGTAGTTTGCTTTTCTTTATTTTTGCACTGGTCTCAGGCATTATTTCTTGGGATCTCTAGTGGTGTAATTCCACAATGTTCCGCCAAATAATTTACATCTATTACGAGAATCTTTCAAATTAATTTCCTCTCATGTTTGAGCGTTTGGACAGCTGAAACTGTTACAAGAAATATTTCTAAAATATAACAATCTAAGAGTTTGTGCGAGACTGAAGTGACGAAAGCCAGTATTTAAAAACAAGGATGGCTTATAATCTTCTCAGTATTTATTTATACAGAACTTGACACTGACAAAATGAAACATGTAACTCTTGTACTTGTTGAAAATATGCACTATTAGTCTATAGTCTGTGAAACGTAATCCAACAACATGTTATCAACAGGTTTTGAGGTCCCTGGTGAAAACATCTGATAAGCTAAAATAATGTTTATAGAACAGTTTGATAGTGTTTGGATTTTTACACAGTTATTTCACAATTGTATCAAAATATGACAAATTAATCTATACTTGCGCTAGCATTGTCACGTAAAACACTCCAGGTGAGGTTTTCACATTACCCAGAAATTAAAAACACACGCCAATGATTAACTTGTAGATTTTTTTTCTCACTGTAGTTCTTAGATTCATGTATATTCAGTTGTTTCATTGGGTAATTTTAATGCCCTAGAACAGCTATATGGCGTGTTATATCTACGTTGAAGGAAGGAATTCTGAAGGTTTCTGTCATGACTTGCATTTGGTATGCTTACTATTTCGAAGTCCGAGCAGGAGCAATGATAAGACTTGAAATAATAAAATTTTTACTCATTGCGTTCAGTCATCTTTCAAGACTTGGCTTTCAACAATTTTTTTTTTTTTGCTTCGAGCAAAGGAAAAAATGTTTTTAAGAATAAACTTTTGGTGAATAAGCTTTAAGTGCGTGTTTCAAGTGTTTTTAGAAATGGAACTTCTTGTTGCTCGTAATTTGCTGGGTGCAAACCAAGGCTAAAAATTAATGTACCAATGCAAGCAACAATGTCGTACAAAATTCAGAGCGACATAAATTTAAGTTCGATCATGTACATGTACAACCGACCCTTGCTATCGCCAATTCTATAGAGTAGACAGCGCTCTTAAAGAACCGCCTCAGCATTTGCCTGGAGTAATTCGGAAAATATCCTAGAACCTGGAAGACATAAATCAGAAATTCTGGAATGTAAATCGAATCCAAATCCTCAAAATATGAAACCTCCTTCGGTGGTATCTAAATATTTAGAATAATTTTGGGCAATTATGTATGGTTTTTGATGAAATGCCGTTTGTGAGGTAAAATTAATTATAATTTTTTCACTCCACAATTCTTAAGGATTTGTTTATTATCATGAAAACTACACTTGGATATTTATTGTACCAGATAAAAGATGTGGGATTCTACATGAGTGACTGGCCTGGAAGCATTGTGAAGGAACACAGAGACTCTATAATTGCACACATATTTTACAACTCACTGGACCACCCACAGAAAAAGACATATATCACAATAAAATCTGACTCGTTAGACAGATACAAAATGCAGGAAAACAAAAAGGAAAGTAAATTTTCGAAACGGAATTTTAATATATTTTACATTACGAAACGAAGATTGGTAGGAAGTAGTATGTACCGCAACAAAATCTCTGAGTTACCTCTGGAGTGAACACGTTCAAGAAAAGGCAGTCTTCTGTTCCATCTTGCTTTTTGTTCACTGTCTGCACACATATGGAGCCAGTCTGCAAAGCATCCTTCACCCCAGACCATCTATCATGTGCCACTGGGGCCTGCACAATATTTGCCGAACACACCACCAGGTTGTGAGCAGAGCACACAGGTTACACTTTCTACAAACATACATTCTACATCACTTATTCTATCATCACAATACAGTATCTTCTAGTCAAGTCAGTCGATCTTAATCATATTTACAACATTGTTTATTCTTACATGTTAAAGACATTGTAAATCCTTTCTTTCGGAAACACTAGATTTACTTGTCATAATCACTAACTCACGAATTTGTTTTGTCATAAAAAAGTCATGACACTTTAAAAGGCAAATTTCTAAACATCAAACAAAAAAACGTTACTGTCAAAGTAAGTTATTAACCAGTATTTCGAATTTGAGTTAATAATTACTACAGTTGAGATGTTCAGCAATCGCTAGGAAAATATTAAGTGGAGACTGAACAGTATCGTAATAGAAGGGCGTGAATAAAAGAGTGACCGCAAAAACCAGCCAAACAAATAGAATATATATGACTAAAACAATGGCAGTGCTAGGATTATGTCTGTTCGAGCATAAGGTTGCTGGAGGTAACTCTTGGTACATGTGCATTATCCACATTTATGGTGCTAAGGTAGTACGTTGTGAGTTTCTAGATTCCCAGGAAGCAATATTTTTTCCCCTTTTTACCACGAAATTTCAAGTTTCTTCGAATAAAAGTCCAATATTTTCCCAATTCCCATCAAATTTTCACTTTTCTCTTAATATTTGCCGACGAAAATCCTTCCGAGCTCAAAAATTACTTCACTCGATGCCTGAAAATGTACTGGAAGGACTATCCCCTCAAAGTAAATGAGTGATCTACTTTAACGTAAATCCCTTGTTTGAAGATGAGCACAGAGAAAACATGTTGTAATCGATCATTTTATTTTACTGACGTTTATGTGTATTGATAATATCAATATTTTACTGACCATCTTCTTTGTACGTGTGTTATTTCCCTGTAGAATAATTTCTTCTACTTCGGCTTTACACCCTAAACATCATCCTTATGACTTTTCCCAAATTAATCAAAAATTGACACATCAGTTTGCCAGTATTATCCTCAAGGTGTCACTGCAGTTTGAAGTTCGTAAAAATATTAACTAAGTAGATTAAGTATGTAGGATGAAGAGGCAGATTTTTCAAGCAACCCACGAAACACAAATTTTGTAACTTATATACAAAAATTGCATATTGGTGGACAACTGAATGTAATAAATAAATGGGTAACATTTAAACATATCCAATCATAATGTTAGTGGACTTCAAGCACCCGCCCTTGCTGTAACCTACAAAAATACATTTCATTCAGCCGATTTGAGTAAACGTTCCTGTAATTAAATTTTGTATACTTGGACAAGAGAGTTATTGTTAGCTCCAAAGGAAACTTGGGATTCTTTAAGGAAACTCGATATTTAGGAAAGTTTTTGACGTTTATGGCGTAAAAACAAGACATTTTAAGAAAAGTAACGGAAGTACAGCGGCCGAGAGGCCGTGACGTCACAAAGTGGTGCTGCGACAGCATGCCAGCACCACATAGCAGAGCCCGCCGAACGATAGTTCAATTGTTTTTCTTGCACTTTTCCACTTCTGGAAACATCCATCAGCTCCATACCTCACCATTCAATGCTTGAATCAGCATAGCCATATTATTCACAGATGCTATTTTATGGATCATAAGACGTATAAAATGGGGTTCGTAAGGCTATATATCAGTGCATGAACCATACCAAAATTAATATACCCATAATATAAGCCATGACACTGCAACCCAGGACCAGAAGGTAAACTCCAGACTAGTTTTTATGCACTTATGTGTCAATATCATGAGTAATATTATAGCATCTGCTGGTAGCGGCCGTGTTAGCAGGTGGCGATTTTGTACAACTGGTTATCCCGGCTATAGAGAGGGTGTTGGGACCCGAAGTAAGATGTTCTCTCTTCACAGGGCAGAACATTCAAACAATTTATTTCCTGCGTGCCATGTCTTTCACTTTATAGTGGCTGGCAGAATACTTGTTGCCTGGCCCAGGCAACTCAGATCAATTGGGGCAGCTCTACTCCTTCAGATGGTCATACTACTACACGACAAAACGTAGGCCATTAGAAATGTACTAGTTTAATGGGGGCTGGAGCATATATACCGGTAGTTGACAGAATATACCCACACTAACCATAGCACAAACCCCGACCTTAAGCCTGAAGTCTGTTAGTACAATATGATCCAAACAGTGGATGTAAAGGTCATCTAATGTTTGCATTATATGAGTTCATGAAGTACTTTGAATGGCAAGTGTCAAGTAAACCAGTATTTAATCTCAAAAAGAATACAATATTGATCTATTTTACTAAGTAAAAAAAGTGGAAATATTTTGTAGAAGTGTTTTTGAAAACATTCACTACACTGTATTTGTACAATGAAGAGTGAGAGTCACAGGAACATTATAGTTATTCCTCGGAGATTTCATTTCTTTGGCGACCAACTGAACTAGTGAAATGAATTTTATTCACATATCACTTTGAAAGTAATGTAGACAAACATGAAAACGATAGTATAACAACAGTTTCCACTTATGTAACCATAAATTGTATGCAAAAATAGTTCATAATTTCTTTATTAGTTTCAACTCGCAAGAGTCAATGATACACATAACAATGACAATTATGTCAAAATACACTTGCATGTGCGTCATAGAATAAAGATGTTTAGTAATAATACATTCCAGTGCAAAAAAATTAATGTGAAAATTAATTAATGCACTGAAATTATTTGCTACCAGTCACATTTAAGCTGTAAGGGAAACCTTTTGTTTTATTTTATACCTACACAGTGAATATATAAAGGGCTACGAGAATGGATTCTGGTATAGGATAAATGCACATTTAGACTAATTTTCTTAGGCGAAACCTGTTTTTAAAATTCACTCTGCTATAATAATTTGAACAGTTAAACTACAACTGCTAGGTAAGAAACGCTTTGCAGATTTATTTTATTGCAGAAGAATAATGGAATGGCAAGACCCGAATTAATTCAGAGGCATTATGTCAATATGTCTCTAAAAGAAACGGACATTAAGAAATTATTTATGATAGTAAACTTTATGCACTGCAAGTTGCTACGGTTATTATTATTACTGTCCTTAATCTCCTTCCGTCCGTATCTACGACGATTAAAATGGATTAATAAAATACTGACGATGTGCCCAGCTAGCTAAAGAAAACTCACATTTCTCATTATAAAACAATTGCCGACGAACCCACGCACCTCGGGTTGCAGATTCCATTGACGTTGAACTACTCTGACTTATGTTAACGAAACAATTAAGTATTTTCTTCCAGTGTTAAAAATATAATTGACGGAGTTAAGTTATTTGGGAAACGGCCGCGACTACCCGGAAGTCCACTCGACTGGTGACCCCCAAGTACTCTGTCCACCGCCCCGCAGTTTGACGACGACGAAGAAATTATCCTTTTCCCACTGGAGTTAAACACGTGTTGCTTGTTTGCTTACATATTCGCGTCTCTCCCAGCATCCCGCGTACTCATCTGTTAGCCTCGCGTCCCTTCCCCACCTCCGAGCACAAGGAGGTGGCGACGTTCCTCTCAGCCAATCAGAGAGGGGCACCCTGCCTTCCGCGAATGCATGAGTCCGCTATTAACGGCCTACGTTTATTACACAAAATAAGGTTGTACATTTTAACATCACTAAAATACATAAAAATTTTCTTACTTTTTAATATTATTGGCATCTCTGAGTTAATACATTATTACATTAAGTATTTCGTTACCAGTGTGCCGGAGAAAGCGGGGGAAGAAAGAGCGGGAGGAGAGAGAGAGAAAGAAAGAGAGAAGGAGGAGGGAGGGCAAAGGCTATTCTTTCGGCTCCAAAGCCCACATGTGGCGTTGCAGGCTGCAGCTGGCCTTCTAGGTCGCCAGATTGATGGGTACTTACTCACAAAAACTATAATGAACACATGCAAACTTATACTAATTACATTACCATAATTGACCAAGTGGTGCTTTGCAGTTTACCATTATACAAAACAAGATATATTTATTGCATTATTTATGATAATGATAGTTTAAAGTGTTTTTAATTACTATGGATGGCGTATCACATACGCCTTGATTTATGATGAGTACGTCGTACCTATATATATATATATATATATATATATATATATATATATATATATATATATATATATATATATATATATATATATATATATATATATATATATATATATATATATATATATATATATATATATATATATATATATATATATATACCTCTGACCATTGTACTGTAATAAATATTAATGTTGAATCCACTTAATTGAAACTATTGCCATTACAGAAAAAAATAAGAAAATTGTCTTAAATTGTAGCTTATCACTACATTTTATAGTATATATGAAATATGCCCGTTACAAAGTGAATAACCACCTTGTCTAAGCAGGCTAGTGTTTATCAAGGATCACTGACAGGAATGCTACCACCTACTCAGGTCCTCAAACGGCATTGTTCAGTATGTATTTAACTTGCTAGTTTAAATCAATTGGTGTCATTAATAACATTATATTTTAGCAAACCCAACTTTTTAAACTTATGTAATTAAAACAATGTGGCTGCACAACAAAAGTTGATTATTTATTCTTAACATGCAATGCCTATAGAGACGGGAGAAAATCGCGTGTTCACTTACCTGTAGGTTAGCCACCAAGAATGTATGTGAATTCAAACATACTGCAGCTGTTCATTAGCTTCTCGCTTCCACGGTGAATTGGACATTCATTTAGTTGCATGTTTGTGATTGCCTCAACGACTTTCACAAGGTATCAAATAATTCAAGATCCAATTGCGAATGTGACACGAACTTACAGTTATTTTAATTATATCTGGTGCCCAAACGATAACGCAAATTGTTCAGGTATATTGCAATGTCCCACTATAAATGAGTTTTAATTCAGAAAAATTATTGTATGATAAACTATAGGGAAACTATTGCGTTACCTTGAATCTTAAATCCCCGACAGGTGGCTTGGCATAGGGTATTCCCTGGAACGTAATGATCTTCCCTCCATTCGGCGCATTAGAGTTGCGAAACTGGCCTCTCACAGCCCCGTATGTAGTGTTCACGATCGCATATTCCACTCCTGCGAAAGTCTGCAGAAACACACATAAACATCTTAGCATTTTTACCATCATAAACAAGATTAACTCTGGTTGCTTTTGGACTACATAAAATTATAAGTTTTGGGGTTGTAATTCTGATGTTCCAGCCAAGTTTGCCTCATCATAGGATCCCGTATTAGTAACAGGTTCATGGATTTGCATTTTAGACACGATCCTACGTCAATCTCAGAAACAGGATGAACAGAATGATGCACCCGATTTTAAATATTTGCAATGCAACAATATGATTGTTTCAAAACATGTAATCATATCACATTATAGGGAAACTCAAAACTTTATTTTCGAGAGGATTTGAAAATGATATCTTCAAATTGGTGGCCGTCATTACTGGCACATTCTGAGCGACAATTTCGGAATGCTTCTGTGATCCGCTGGCCCATGTTTTCAGGAATAAGCTTCCACAAGTGCTGTCCACATTTGAATCTGTTTAAATTGTATCATCGTCAAGGTGGCGTAAGCAATGTGAACCACTCAGCGAAACGATTTCTGAATGCATCCATAATCCATGTCGTTTCCAAGGTCATTGGGTTGACTAGTGGAAAATTAGCCTTGTCGGAGCACATTACAGCATCTTGTGGGACGGTTTGAAGGAGCATCTCACCCAATTATCTACGGCTTGCCCAGTCTCTTTCAGTAAGTTCCTACACCACCATACTTTTGTACGGTGAATTTTAAGGTCTTTATATAAACTTCTTCCCTCAGGTGTGTTGAGACATGTCTAGGGCCATGGTATGTTTGGTGATGGTCGTCTCTACGACTGAAAAATTTATCCCCCCATTGCTTGGATGTTTGCAGGTGTCCGTGCTGTCCGAGGACGACCTGGAGACCATCTCTTCAATGCTGAACACATTCGTCGGAAAGACGCAAACCAATTACGCTTTATTGCCTTGAGAATGACACGAGTTATAGGAGCATTCATAATTAGTTTCGCTAAGTGTTTCACATTGCTCTCGTCACATTGACGTCATAATTGAAACCGAATGAAATGTGTGCTGACAGCATTTGTGGATGCGTATTCCTGCAGACTTGGGTCAGCAGGTCACGGAAGTATTTCGAAATTGTCTTACAGAATGTGCCATTAATGACGGCCACCAAACTGAAGACATAATTTTCAAAAAGAAAGTTTTGAGTTTCCCTATTATTATATGACTGCATGTATTATATTATCATCGTTGTTGCATCACAAGTATTTAAAATTGCATACATCTTTTTAGCTCATCCTTTAGATAGTAGCAATTATTACTGAAAATTTATTTTCCAACATCAAAGGCAAATGACTTGCTATAATATATTATTAGAAATTCCTGTTATATCACTCTACAACCAGTTTGACATGTTCAGTGAAACAGCTATTACTGTCAATTAACATAGCTTCGAAATCTAGTCGCAATATTAGTACAGGGTGACAATATACGTTAGTAGGCTACCTAGCGTAGGCTACGTGGCTCTATTTCACGTCAACAGAAGCCCATTGCACAACGGCAATTCCCGAGCTCCTCAGTGACGTTTTTGGACATCGTTGGATTGCACGAGGTGGGGCAGTGCCGGGGCCGCCGTGTTCATCTTGCCTCAGAAAGATGGACCATATTTAGAGACACTGGAAAATCACGAAAATATTTAACATAGTCTCCAATAAACTGTAGTATCTCAGTCGTGACTCGTGTGAATAGTTTTCTGGCAAATCACACACGTTCCGTGTTGAAACTGTTCAGTTCTAATTGGGTCTGTTGAAGAGGGACACGTTGCTGCATATAAACCACAGCCAATATAGGTGCAAAACCTTCAGTGTTATACATAGCTTGTTGGAGTCTAGCAAACTATCAACTTTTCCCACGATTTACCAGTGTCTCTAACCATATTACATTGGGCTTCGTGGGGTCGCTAATGTACGGGACTGCTGAAGATTCAGTAACAGTCCTCATCGCGTGCAACCATGTTGCTACTTCTAACGTTCGTATTGATCAAGTCATCATAATCCAACTACAGACGACAATGTTCCGTCGTCACTCGTTATGCATCATTTTAGAGTTGGCAGACATTTAGAACTGTACCACTAACTTTGTGTCCAACGTTGGACAATTAACTTCAAATTCATCACATGTAATGTTTATTGCCGGTTGTTACCCTCCATCGTACTTTGGCGCCCTGCAGACACGTAAAACTGAAGGACTTTTTCTGTAGTAATGTTCCCTTCCAAAGTATTTGTAGTACACAAAAATTATTTAGAGTGGCATCCATTTTTATTGGTCAAATTAAAATGATTTTGTGGTTACAAAAGAAAATATTTGGCTGAGTTTATACTGTAAAAATATTTTGTAGGTACCACAAAAACATTTTCCGTGAAAAAAAACACTCGTTTCTTACACCACTTGTTCAACAGGCCGTGCATTGCCAGCCTCGAGTGTTGTAACATAAATTTCAACACACGCTGTTTTTTATCGAGTTGTGAAATGTTCTTACCTGGGGCACAACAGCTGAATGACAGACGCTCAGTAGTGTGCACAGCAACACTGCAGACAGAGCCAACATAGTGAACAGACTGAAGTTCAATCAGTGACTACGCCCAGATTTAATCTAATGCATCTATATAATCAGTGAGAACACAGTCTTGCTACTGATTGCTGGGAATCACCAGATAAATAAATTCTCACAATACTTATAAGATAAAGAACCTCTTCAAAAAGAAATAGACAATACCTTCTAAAAAAAACTTCAAACACACAATGTATTATTTGCTCGTTAAACACCGCGTTGACCAATCTACAGTTGGATTCTTCGATTTTGTTTTTAATATTCCGGTCTCAAAGAATAACTATTTAACTTTAAAACCAAGGACATGAACTGTTAAAGGGTTAAGAAGCTTTGTGAAGGAGTGTGACTATACTTAACATCGATTAGACATAAACGGTGAATCGCACTGACAACTTGAAAGTGGAACGTTACCTTTATTTTATTACAGTTTATCATTACTTCGCTTGTTACAGCGCATGTTTATCACTACTCCTAGTGAATAAGTATTTATGTAAGTTGTCGAAAATTTCTCCGCGTTTATTAATCTTCTTTGAAAGATGAAGACTGAGGAATTGTAAATATATTGTGGCCGTGTTCAGGTGTAGTCCTACACAGTAAGTGTTTGGCCTATATAAAATAGTCTCTACCTAGTGAGAATGTAACAGTTCCGATGCGATGCTACGCTACAGTTGTAGTTTCTATAAGTTCTTGACCTCGTGTAGAAGTGGGTGAGCATCAAAACCCACATATTGGCAACTTTGGTCATCTTCCCTCAATATGAACACCTTTTCCTGCAACAAAAATTTTCTTGTAGCATTGAAATGAATTTTCCAATGATGAACCGCGGTAAAGAAAGTTAGCTGCAAAACTAATATTTTTAAGCAATATCAACAAGAATTTTGTCATTATGTTAAAGTGTTTCAACTGTAATATTTGCGTCCAAGACACTTGTATGTTATTGTAATCATTAGGGAATAGGTACTTTCTTTGCTGCCCTCTGTTGTATATTGTTACATACCAATATTGTATTGATTGTGAATGTTCTGGTTGGACGTAATATAACAAGTTGATATTCACCACTAGACATTAAAAATATGTATCTAGGTTACATAACTACTGCTAGACTAATAGACTACTTAGCCATAACACACGCAATAAATACATTTTGTGTTATGTATCGTGTAACGAAGTTCGCTTAGTTTGGATATGACATAAGGATACAGGTGAACTGAAACGTACAGAAAAAAAGTATCCTAATTGAAACTTGACTGCTAATTATCAGAAACTACTGAAATGAAATGAGTAAGATTGTGAATACTAGCAGAACATTTTGAAGTTTTCGGAATCTTCGTGGTTATAAGTTCTGATGCACGTTTTTTGAAAAATTCATTAATATGTACATTGTAAAACTAAATGATTTTGTGAATTTTTATTTGCAATTAGTGACGTAGTAATCGACGAAGATGACACTATGTTGGATGGGGAATTGATAGCGTTTACGTTACCAAATATTCTGATTCCCACACAGAAATTCACAACCATGAGCTCTGAATATCACCTGGACGGTGAAGCTGGCTTCCATAATTTCTTCTGGAGGATGTGGGAAAGTTAAACCTCGATGACGGACTCTCCAGGGCAGCAACACATACGAACACGTCCGCCTCATTCTACGCCTGTAAACCTTCCTTTTTCTTCTTGTCCGGAACTCCTTGTTCCTAACAGCCCTCTTATGCTGTTTACGTTAGCGTACCCCACAACTGGTTACACCCACAAAGATAGCAAAGTATCGATATGTCCTTGGCCATGTCCTGCGTACTGCCCTTGCTAATTAGAAACTAATTTACAGTTTAACATAGAAATGTCGACCAGAAACATTTGAGATATAATTTATTGAAATTACATCGCAAATGTGGTGGTGAATTATATGGTTTAACAAAATAATGTTCAGTGTATCTGACGTCAAAGACAAATTAAAATTGAAGCTATGCAAAGCTAACAACGTTTTTTTTTCTTTTTTTTTTTTTTTTTAAGTTATATCTCTGTAATATGAATGAAACTTTGTTATGTTACACCTCAAAGAAAATATTTAAAGAAAAACGTTTAGTGAACCAAAAAGTATGTTAAGTATGATTTTCTCGGTAAAACCAGCTTTCATTACAGCAAGCTTGAAAGCCACAAAAAATGACTTTCTCTGGTGCAAATTAAGTATTTTTATTATATTTTCTTTACGTAATTTTTATGGATGTAGCTTTGGTATATTACAATAATATTAAAAAATAATGTGTTAAAAATACTAGGTCGCGTCTGATCAAACATCTTCTTTTCTTGGCTCTGGGTTGTGGTGTACCTCACCACGTTCTAAAAAGATCTCAATAACAAAGAGTACTCAAGTATTCACTGCCAATTCAAAGTACAGGGCATAAGTAAATTAATAACCAAACTCTGAGAGGTGTTTACTCATGAAATAGTAAGCAGACATTTTTATAAATTATATTGGATACTTTTATGACAAGTGAAGGGAGGTATGAGCCCATGAAAATGGAATTTAGAATTATTATTTGGTCAAGATACCAAAAATGTTTATATTAAATTCTGTAGGCAATCTTGCGTTAATGACATGTTTCAACTGTAAAAATCTGTCTTCAAACCTTTCTCTTTCATGAAAATAATAGGTGTGGTCACCTTAATATTGCCTAAAATATTTTACCGTCAGGTTTTGTTAACGTTTTATGTCGTCTATTCGAGTAGCACATCGGAAGGAACAAAAATGGCCCTCTTGTTGCGAGCTCCTAGAATGAACCGTATACAATAAAAATGCACACCATTGTTGCTGTGATAAGAACACAACGCCTGGTACGTAGGCAAAAAGTGATACTTCCAACAAGAAGTTATTGGTTTGTACATGCGCCGTGCTCTCTGGAAAATGCAACCTGTGATACAGTTTTTTAAAAGCATCTGGCAAAACTAATCCAATTAACTTTAATAGTCGTAAGCTGTACTCTGTAAATTTGGTAACAAATTTGGCATTGCAACATTTTTACGAAACGTTTTTTAAGAGAATTATTAATTAATTATGTATACAATACGACTTTTATTTTGATACAGTCTAAGAGAATTTCAATCGTTTTGAAAATTTATAAATTGCTTATTTGGCATGAATGACAAAAACTAAAACATCTAGCTATGGTAGCAAAATCACCTTTACATAGCCCTTAGTTTCTGTCATTCAGCGTAAAATTAAAATAATAAAACAATTTGAAAAATAATTACGCTTTTTTAGAATTTATGGAAGGGATGTAATAATGTTTAAAAGTGCATGGATTTACTCCAAATAGAAAATACAGTCATATAAATATGCTGCGATACCAAACTTATTTCCATATTATCTAGTCGCAATTATAAACTTTATTTCGCTGGATTTTGCTGCACATTTTTGAAATACGGAGAGCTGGGCGCATCTGCTAACCTATAATTTCTTGGTGGAAGCACCACTTTTTGCCTACGTACCAGGTGTTCTGTTATTGTCATAGCAACAGTGGAGTGCATTTTTTCTCGTTAACGATTAATTCTAGAAACGTGCTATGAGATTATCTTTTTTTTTCTTACGACGCAATTCTCGAATATACAACATGAAATGTTTACAAAAAGGCAAAGTTAATCAGATGCAATTTGAGGGTGACCGCCCTTAATATTTTAGTGAAAGGGTAATATTTGAAGACTGGATTCTTATATATATTTAGACCTTAATAACGCTTATCATCATCCATATAATTGTAATTTAAGTTCTACCCGTTTTTTTTTTATTATTTTTACCAAAAACTATTTCTTTTTATCTTATTTTAAAGCCTCCTCTCTTAGTATTCACTTGTCTTAAAAGTATCCAATAATATGTCTGCTTACTTCTTAGTGAGAAATCACCCGGTGATTGAGCTATTAATTTTCTTACATTCTCTATGGCAGACATCACTAATCAGTGAAGCTTTTCTAAACGCAGAAGAGAGACATTTATGGTGTTTGTTTTCTCCTTTCAATCTACGAACAATTACAAGACCGTTTAAATAATTAAATAGCATTACTGCAAATCAATACGTCAGTCAATATATTTTTCACGCTACCTTGATGTGACGAAATAAATGTTTATATATAAATAAGGTGTGAGAACTTGACTTCCGTTCCTTACGCATTCAGGCAGGGAAAGTTTTCTATTCAGGTGGTTGATGGTTTTTTCATACATTAACTGAGCAAAGAGAAAATAAATTAATAAGGAATGATGTAGATCAATTACATGAATTTTGAGGGCAATACTACACCTATGAAATCCGGGATAATATAATATGTTTGCGGTAGGTGGAACACTTTTTTTAAGAATCTGCAGTGTATTTTTTTTCTGCCAGTTACTGTCATTTAAAAACATTGCAACATGTTCATTTAACATAGCGTAAAACAACATTGTTTCAAAATCTAATTATCTGAACCAGCGAAAATACTATATTCATTAATGTTTAATGAATGTTGCAAAAAAATTAATTACTACTTACATTACCGTGGAAAACATATACCAATTGTATTGCGCATAAGTCTCAAGATTTATAACGTAAATACGTTATAGGATTTCTCCTAAATTATTACAGTTCGGCAATTATCTACAGAATCTATTTACTGGCAATGTAAGCCGGTAGGATATACTTAAGTCCCCTTTCCTTCCCACTCTACTACTTAAATATTACGTATGATGTACAGCTCTGCTCACTTTAAATCGTAACCATTTCACTAATATCCGACAGATAAATTTGAACAAATTATATGAGAGATATTGGTCAACGCTTAGCATCGAAGTCTTAGCACTGGTGAGAAGTGGCATGTGGGTGAGTATGAAGCAACGTCGGAATGATGGGCGGAGGAAACGGGAGATTCACGAGAAAACCCGCCGACCAACGGCATCGTCCGGCACGATTCTCACATGCGTAAATCCGCAGACAGACCGCGCCGGGAATCGAACCCGTATCGTCTTGGTGGGAGGCCAATCAACTTCAACTAATTACGTCAGAGAATGAACACTGCTCGTAAATAATTTGTGAACATTCAACTATCCCAATTAAGAAGGCAAATAGTCAGTGAGCAAATATTGAAAGCATCGTAAACAAAAAATTGCATTATTCAATTTATGGTTTGTGTGCAGTTCAAAGCTGCAGACTTTTGTAACGAAAATAATAAACAGCATGTAATAAATTATGAAATCATATAATTCAGTGGGAACATAACCTGAGTTCGGAACAGAAAACACATATCTGTTCGTCTACGTAAACACTCCAATTTATGCGGTTGACTATACCAAAATGTAAAACATAATTTGATATGGTCAAATGCTTTCCGAGACATAAAAGGTGTCACAAAATGTTTAAAACTTTGGATAATCTAAAAATATGCTTCCAATATTAACAAAAACGTTTATGCCTGGTGGCATTAATACATACTTACCGTAAATCGATTTAAATATTATTTGCGGAAATGGTTTCTCAGGAAATCTCGTGTGATATAAAATAACATTAAGAAGACCATAATTTTGATGGTATAAACACGACTTGAATAAAATACATAAAAATTACGTCACGTTACTAATTTCTATGTCTATGCTTGTTTGATAAAAGTAATAATGTCTAAGGACCCATAAACCCAGCAACCCCTACACCCTTACAACAGACTGGTACCCATTCTAATTAAGATTTATGAAAGGTTAATGGAAACAGTCAAACACCTAGCAGAAGCCAAAAGCAACTAAACAGAACTCATTTACATGAAAGAGGGAGAAAAAATAAACACCAAGGATTTTTAGACACACAACAAATACATTCATGTACTAAAAATAAACAATGTTCCACACTTCACATACAGTGAAAGTGTCCTATAAGCAAACAAATGCCACAATTTTGAATATGTGAAAACGACTTGAATGAAATACATAAATTTCGAGTCACATTACTTAGTACGTGCACGTGATACATAAATTTCGAGTCACATTACTTAGTACTGTACGTGCACGTGATCAAAAATATTTTAATGGCCGCCATTTGGAAAGTATGATCACAGCATGATCACTACAAATTCAAGTCAAGCACCATATTCAGTACTACGTGTGAAATCAGTTTTACGTAAATAGTTCCACAGGTTCAACAATTATTAGGGTTACACACAGGCGACAACATAGACACGATGACGAATACTGAAGCCTACTCTTTCCTAAGGAAAGTATACCTGTTTTGCCTACTTACAGTAATTAATTCTACGTAAAGTAGTGACACTTTAGGTCACGGACCGTCAAACGTATTAACTAAACCATATTTTCTCCCGTGCCGTCCGAAGTTGGCAGCAAAAAGCTGTACAAAGAATCCAGCATCAAAACACTGCATTTGAAAACATTTTAATTTTTACGTGTTGTTAGTTTGGTATTACCTTTACAATAAAATTGTGTTACTAAATGTAACTTTTGATAAAATTAAATTGAATTCATTATTTGTTAGTTATACGCGTTATTATATATACATAATTTCAGTGAGATATTATTTCGTAAAGCACTTGTTTCTCTATGCATATATTATCACTCAGGATGCCCTCAGCAATGGAAATCTTCAGTAAGGACTCGCCGGCTCTAGGGAGATGATAAACGCGTCAAGTCGAGCGAGAGTAGCCGAGCGTGCCCGATAATTGTCGAAGTCGTACGAGGGTCACGGCGCGGCCGACTTGACTCGTGCTGGCGCGGCAGACAGCAGCCGGCGGGCGCCGTGTTTGGTTGTCGAGGGTGGAGTCAGTGACTCTGGCGGTCGGAACATGAACTACGCGACAACAACCAGCCGCTGACAGGTGACTTGGCTTACCTCAACGATGGCTGTGCCTCCAAGACCATCGGTGACATTTCTCCTGCTAGTGCTCTGGCTTGCTGGTGAGAACCCACAGCCCTCTCATAATAAACACTGCTATGTTTACATTTGTGGGGTAGAAGCAATTTAACAGGTTTAGGGAACTATCGCAAAGTAGTAATGAGAAGATTATCCAATATTGTACAGAAATTTATTTTAGAAAAATAACTGCATTCAAATTAAACGGTCCGAACTAGAACACATTTGCGTTATTTAAGCTTCAGCTGGAGTGTTTATTAATTTCGTGTGTGTGAAAATAGTAGTTTTACGAAAATATTCATTTTCATTCAACCGCAATTAGAAGTTATGTTCTGATTATTTTGATGTTAATGTTGTTGAAGAAACTTAAAGATATTATGAGTGCATTAAGTACTGGATTTCCAACAAAAAAAAAACATTTTTTAGATTGCCTTGGTGACGTTAGATGATATTTTTATTTGAATTTTTTGAAATTGAAAATTTTCGTAAAATGTATAAATTCTAATCTCGCATAACCAGTATAGTTGTTTTTTTTTTTTTTTTTTACAATTAAGTCCTTCTTATACACCTCTTAAAAACTAATAACAATATTCGAAACATGGACGTATTGAAAATTTATGGAATGAATGCAGTTTTTGTTTTAATACTAGAACAGCTCATTGACAAATTTACTAACGTCAGATAATAGATAATAACAGAGTAGATAAATTTCATACTCTCACTGGGAAGAAGAATATTCCACATGACAGCGTGTTATACAAAGAAAACCAAAGCAAATTTAAAAACCGTTCAATCTAACTTAGGGGATATCTAACGTTTCCCAAAGAAAAAATGGTATTTTTATTTCTAACAAAGGCATTTAAAATGACTACTTACAGGCCAAATTACAGTCAGTTTCCTGTAAATGTAGCACATTAATTTTTCATATTATAATTTGTTTGATTACACGTACAGAAATAAAAAAAAATGCGAGGTTAAAACAACGTAACACGGTTAATTACGACTTTAGTTTAATCATACACGTGGTTTTAAAATTCTAATAAAATAAATATGTTCTTTCATAAATAAATGTCTTTGTTAAGGACATCTTAAAATGAATAGCAATAGTTACTTCTTTTAGATGCAGAAAAATTTAATTTATTTGGTCTTTTCTAACACCTGCGAAATCAGAATTTTGACAGGTAGTTTTGCCGTTAGCTTTTTCTTTATTTTGATTACCTAGAGTTATTTTGTTCATGTCTGCTGCTATTACATACCACCGAAATTATATTTTCTTTGTTGATAATAAACACGGGAATTCAGTAATAAAATATTATATTCAGGAACCAAAGAACAGGTACAACAGTAAGTTCTGGGTGATATTCAAAGTAGGCTGCAGTTTAACATAGACCGCAATACCTTAAAAAATTCGTTCTTGTTCAACACTACTGAGAACTTTTTGCAGCCGTGCTAGTTTTTCGTTTTAAAACATTTGTATCATTCCGCCACATGCTAATATGAAAAATGCGTGATTGATTAATAACTACAACGTATATAGGCCAACGAAGTTAAAACTTCACTTCAGAAGCCAAAATAAGGAATATATTTTGGTTTTTAAATAAATATATATATATATATATTATTTTGCGTAAACAGTGTACTTACGGTTACATCAGGAAGTTTATTTCACTAGTGTAAATATATCAAATAATTATTTAAGAAATTTTCGAAAAATATTCAAGTCATTTTGCTGTTACACCATATACAAATCATCAAACGACCTCCGCAAACTAAGGCGTTGCTACATGTGATATTATTTTCATACAATAAGTTATTACAGTTGAAGTGCAAAAAATGTGAGGTTTACTGCTGTTATGTCTTCTGTAAACTGAACCAGCCAGTGGTGAGTGAAAGATGCCTCTGATTAACTTACGTAATGCAGTTTTCACTTTCACGCGAAAGCCTCTCAACTGATGTGCATCCCCTTACTAGCATGCTTTTTCCCATGTGAAAATGGGAGCCGCGGTGGCTGATTGGTCAGACCATTCGCCTCCCACCAAGGCGATCAGGGTTAGATTCCCGGCGGGGTCGGTCCATGGATTTTCGCATGTGGGAATCGTGCCGGACGATGCCGTTGGTAGGCGAGTTTTCTCGGAGATCTCACGTTTCCCCCGCCCTTTCATTCCGGTGCTGCTCCATACTCACCTCATATCACCCCTAACCATGCGCTAATGACCTCGATGTTGATCGCTGATCAAAATCTCTCACTCACTTAACCCATATGTGGAGACCTGAAAAATTCGCGTGTTCTTTTATACGCAAGCTATAGGTCTGTATCACGTTCACAATTGGCCGTTGACTTACTCGACACTTCCAGGAAGTAGCTAAGCCAGTAATAAAACTGTAGCTGAATACAGGCCCATTTCACAGTGTCAGCGAGCAGCTAATAAACAGCTGCTGTCTACACGATTTCACACATATTCTTGGAGGCTAGCTTACATGTCAGTGAACCCGAGAATTCTTCAGGTCTCTACTATGTGGAAATAAGGTGTGAAAATATCATCTTATTTTAGAAAGAATGCTGTTAAGTGTAACGCATGGTTTTATTTGTGTATTTTTCGAATCTGGTAGGTACATAGGCCTGCAACTTTCTGTGAAAGTTGTTTTCAGCAATTTTGCGGAACCTGCAATTTGAAACTTTTAAGGTAGCCTTCTGTCCAGGCCGTGGAGCGGTGTGCAAAGCTACGGCCGTTACAAGATTATTAGAACATTTCTCGACGCACATCTGCTAAGGAACAGCACTTCAAGAACGTTACAAGTGTTTCAAGTTCTCCAATACTCAGTAAGGCATGTTTCCTAGCGGCCGAAAATAGCGCGACTGGGAGTTTAGACGGTCTCTTTTAAGCAAGAAAATCTTGGCGTAGAATCATTTGAAAGGTATAGGCGTATGCAACACACCATTACGTCATAAAGTATTAAGGTTGCCACTGACAGTATCATACAGGCGCGTTGCAGGCGAGAATACTGCACGTCAGTTTAGTGGCTTGCGCTTAGGGGCTAGGATGAGACTAGATGCGCGTACTATCTCGTCCTTACAGCTTCCGCACTTCTAACCACAAACTCGCTAGATACGTTCACACAGATGACCACCTTAACTTCATAGTTTGAAGAGTGTTTAATTGCTAAGCACTGAAGGTATACTACATCCAGTACAAGACTGAAGTGCACTTGATCACTTCCCCTTGAGCCCTATGCCCTTGTTCCCTTCATGAAATAGGCTGCGTTTTATCAGTTCGAACGTAGGGCACGAGAAGGGTAAGTGGCTCGTCCCCTTAGCCGAAGGGAACATTCTAGAGTGCATATGAACCTTTGCTGTGAATTCGAACAGCGGTGTGTGTGGCGTCACCTCCGCGATGCATTTTTCAAGGGCTCGAAGAGTGGTAAGGGCCCTTAGACGGCCAATTCAAACGCAGCCACTGCCACAAGTGAGCTCTCGATCATTGGTTGGCTGGTTAGTTAACACTGTCGTTGCGCCAGGAAATAGATCCTGCGGTAAACTGCTGTGTTTTAGTTCAGGATAGATGATTTAACCGTTCAGTTGCGTTTTTATTTATCCTTTGTAATATAATATCACTATGTGTGCACTGCATGGAATGGATTAACCACGACTTACATGACCACGCCAACGTCCGTCGTGATTCCATTTCCTCCACAGCGAGGCGCGATTCCGTTTCTCCACTTGTCGCCAGTCGATAGCTCGCGAAACACGCGGAGGTGGTGTGACGGTTTGTTGCACAGGCAATGCCGTTCAAGCGCGCGAACAGGCGGAGTGACACACGCAATCTTGGACTGGATAGAGTATAGTATTGTGGTTCTCGGCAGTCAAGTGGTCAGACCACGCGTCACACATCGCGGCGATCCGGGGTCGATCCCCGGCGATGTTGTTACCGTGGATTTCGTGTGTGGGAAATGTGGCGGATGTTTCTATTGACCGGAGGGGGTTCTCGGAGCACTCCTTTTTTCTCCCGCCCTTGCAATCCTTCGTGGCTTTATCTGTAGGGTATCATTACACGTCTTTCTTCATTCATCTTTGATCCTCCAGATTGGATGTTTGCAGATAGGCTGCCACCACATCCCGTTGTCTAAATGAAGGCTGAAACAATGCTTGTTTTTCCAAGCGGTCTTCTGTACCTGTTCACGACATTTTTAAGTAGTATCGTATAAAATAGCAAGCCCAACTCTACGCCATATATTAAGGTCATGCTCTTTACATTGTACTGTTTTCGCAATAACTATTTTTTTTTAAACTTAAAACGAGAGTAGATATCAAAATTAGGTCTGGTAGTTTTGATTAAAATAGTTTCAACCGAAGCAAGAAATTACACGGTTTCTACTAAAGAGTCAACTAACCAGAATTTATTTAATTGCATAATTAGCTAAAACCACAGTGTTTACAGACTTGAAATAAACTCAACCAACTCGGAGAAGACTATTTTAAACAAAACTGCCAGATATATTTTTTATGTCTGTTCTCGTTTAAACGTATAAAATTAATATCGATAAAAACGTAGAAACTAGAGAGCATAACTTAAGAGGGCGTGATACATAATTCAACGCTAAAAGCATTAATCTATAACTGTAGGTTTCTTGAAACAAATTTGCGAGAATTAATCAATAGCAATCCTACACAATAGTTTTAATCAACGCTTTGAACAAAATAGTTTCCAGTGTTACGAAGTTCTGAGGCACAATCTCTGACGCCGGAACCTCGTGCATTTAACTGCGGCGCAAGAGATCACGCGTAACGAATTAGTAATTCTGGATAAATATTTACTCATAAAGTTGGCAAAAACCATTTTCTAGGATTGTCATTGAGTATTTTATCCATATAGGCTTCGAATATAGCGTAGAAATCAATTGATGTTTTCAGCGCTTATTTATCTACACGCACTCTTAAGGCCGTGATCTCTCGTTTATTTCAAACAATTGCAAATAACTCAAATAATTTTTAATCAAATGCTTTGAAAAAGTTTGAGACAGTGTACAGTCATACGATACACAATTTTGCCAGAGAGTTTTTTAAAATAACGTACCATTTGCGAGCAAAACATTATTTTAGCTTCACTTTGGCTTATTTTCACAACAAAAAGTGTACTATTTCGGGAGCAAAAATCTAAAAATCAGTTTGGTGTATTGCAACAGAAAAATTAATATACAAACGTTGATATGTAAGTGTTAAAACTGCCAAAGGAATTTTTGATATATGTATTAATTTGCGTTACAAAAATATTTTCGAAACCACTGCTAAACTAGAGAGTGAGGCCTTAAGAGGAGTCCTCTACTGGCGCACGGACGGCGTTGCAGCGCGTCACGCGAATACATTTTTACGTGATACCGCTTAAGTTATTCATATTATGTTTACCTACGAAAAGAACACACACTTGAAACCATGCTTCTATTTTTTCAAAAATGCAGCACGCTGGTTAGGAACATGATATTCGGGCCTCTCAAAATGGCTAAAAACGGTTTTTTCAGACTGTTGTAACTCCGAAAATATTACCTGAATTCGTAAAGTGCAAAACGAGAAGCATGCGTTGGTCTTTACTTCAAACTATTCAAAAATAAAATATTGGGGCCACCGCTTAAAGTCCCATAGTAAAATGACTACAAGGAAAACCTTGCACGCCAGTTTGGCGCGCTGCGAATAGAGGCGATATGCTTCTCGTCAAGCGCGGGATACTGGCTCTTATCGCCACGCTGTTCCCACGCGTCAAAGGTGGAAATTTGACACCGCGAAGGACTCCTCTTAAAGCGCAGGTATGGAATTGTCTTGCGGTAAGGACTACGGCGCACGCTCTTCCCTACCTAGCCTCTAGACACATGCCACTGAACTGGAGTGCAGTATTCTCGCCTCTGTGGGACATTCATCGCGGACTATATAACTTTATAACGTAGTATTAAACATGAAGGCATATCTACACTCTGTACCCATCTAAATATTCTGGGTCAAAATTCTCACAACTAAGAACGACAGAAAAAACAACAATTGCCGCCGTTTTCGGTAGCGTAACAATAAACTTTACTGATGAATGTAGAACTTGAATGAGTAAGTGAGAGATTTTGGCCAGCCCTTAACATCGAGATCTTCGCCGCTGGTGAGAACGACAATGAAGTAGGTATGGAGCAACGCTGGAATGAAAGGGCATGGGAAACGGGAAATGCCGAGAAAACCCGCCGACCAACGATATAGTCCAGCACGATTCCCACATGCGAATAAAATTTGGAATTAGTATACATACCGTAAATTTCTTTGATTACTATTCGTAGGCATACATAACTTACGCACTGTGAGTAGTTTTCGAATAAACTAATATCGGCCGAACTTCTACACACTGCTCCGTAGCAGACGGCCACTTTGCTGGCATTTTTTGGTACTATAGATCTGCCCAAACCAAAATAACATACTACCTGTATATACTTGTAAAAAATTAATTCTATAATTACATTAAAGTGAGCACCAGGAATATGTTACAGTGAAAATGCTCTCTAATTATACAGGTTACTGATAATCATTATATCCAAACTAGAAAAGGCAGCCATAGATTTCACTTTATGTTAACTTCGAGAGCATGTGTGTGTATATATATATATATATATATATATATATATATATATATATATATAATGCTTTATTTTGGGTAAATGTTTGCATTGTGTAAGTTGACAAAATTACGGCGCACCATATGGTTAGTTAATAACGGATATTTTTTCCCCATGTGGGGATGGTATGTCTCGTCGGCAAACGAGTTATTGATGAATGTTTGCATACAACTTTCCACGCGGACAAGAACTAAGAAAGCAATCTTCCATGGCCTTTCTTACGAAGCCGTATGTTATTTGCCTGGACAGATTTCATGGCCAGAGCAGGGGATCGAAACCGGCTCCTACCGAACGTGAGTCCAGCCTATAGACGTTGCTTCGCCTCGCTCGGTAGTAACTAGTCTTCGCGGCTAGAGATTTGTTCAGAAGATTGCGGAAACTGTTTTCTAGAATTGTCATTGATGAGAGTTTGTGTAGGCCTCTTGATTTCAGAAGTTAGTATGGTTAAATAATTTATTTTCGGTAGTTAATATCTAAAAATGAGGAATGCATAGTCTGATCAAGGTAAGCGTCACTTTCTAAACCCTGTGTTTTTTCCTTCCTCTTAGCCAACTCAAGCCCCACTGCCCCGTTTTTTTTTTTTTTCAAATATATAATAAGTAATAAACGCAGTGATTATATATTAGACGTCACTTGTTAGTTAGCAGTTGCAGGCACAACGAAATAGACTACATGCTATTCTTAACGAGGCAGTTTCAGAAGTGTTTGTTTCGTCGCGTAGAGCCAATAAGAATGTCTGTATTAGTTACGAAGAGGATGTTTTGACAATTGTCGACCAAAATAAATTAGTCTGTCTCTAGAAGTTGTGTCCTATAACTTCCTGGGAATCATGTTTCCTACAGTTCTGTATACGGCTACTTATCTACAAAGAAAATTTTCGACCATGTGACTTCGTAAGTGAGTTGCATAACAACCATTAGACGTCCTAATAATCAAATTTAAGTTTCAGTACACGTGATTGACTTGTACGACTATCGTTCTTGATGTCAACGATACATTCATCCGAGACTCTTTATTATTTGTTAAATTGGTGGGTTTTACGTGCCCGCGAACAGCTTCCAACCTTGGTAGGGGCAGATGTGAAAGTGGAGCGGAATCAGCGAGGGTCTATTATGGTAACAAACCCGAAATTAGACTGGAGGATGAAAACTGTCACGAGTCAGCGCACGAGAGACGTGGTGTGCCATGTCCTACCCCCCCCCCCCCCAACCAGACCGCACTGTTTCCACGAAAAAAACTTCTCTCGTGGGCATCACAAGAGAATACCTCTTAGTCCTGTGACGTCAGCCTCATAGGCAGGGAAGCGCCTATCAGCTGTCACTGTTACGATATCCTTAGGGCCTTTACACAATTGAAAACTTTAACACTTGTCTTTAAGATGGCGTGGTACATATTTCAACGCTAAAATCAACCATTTGTATCTGTAGGTTTCTTGAAGCCAATTTGCGAAAAGTAAACAATAGTTTTATCCAACGCTTTAAGCAAAATAGTTTCCAGTGTTACGAATTTCTGAGGCACAATCTCTGACGCCGGAACCTCGTGCATTTACTGCGGCGTGAGAAATTAGTAATTCTTGATCAATATTTACTCATAAAGTTGGCAAATTCCGTTATCTAGGATTGTCATTGAGTATTCCATCCATATTGGCTTCGAAGAAAGCGTAGAAATCAATTGATGTTTTCAGCGTTTATTTATCTACCACGCACTCTTAACGTTTTACTTTACGATAGCTTTCAATACATGATCGTATATTATGGGGTCGTACACAATGGCGCCGTCAAACGAAAAGTCAAGTAGCCTTGACTTTACGTTTCCGATAAACTGATAAACTAAAGTCAAGGTCAAGAAGGCCGTTTGCAAGGAACCAGCTGGAAATGTATGTAATAATGAAAAATGTTTATTTTTGCGCATAGTTTCATTCTATAGTACTAGGATTAAAGAAAATTGTAACTGGCGTGTCTTAAATGTATTCTGAAAACCTTTCTAATTTTATTTGAGAAGTATTTGTAAATGAACTGTAAATTTTGTCAATAGATAGCGTTGCTTTTGTTCTGCAAAATATTATCGAAAATGGAAAATATTTTAATAACTGGGCCTATATATAATATCTACGTGACATGAATTATGACAATTATATAATGATTTAGATCAAGGTAATTTATTTCCTTTTCAAAAAACCGGTACAAAAATAATTTTCAGCTGTCGTTACTTTAACTTTACGATTGTATTGTGCATTGACAACATACTTAATGTAATGGAAACGTAAAGTGAAATGTTAGAGTAATCATAGGCGTGTTCTACAGGGACACGCAAGCGTATACGTATCACAAAAAAAACGCAAGACACTCCGAGTATGTTCTATAATGAGACGCAAGCGAACACGCATACGCTTGCGAAAACGCAATATAATTGTTCAACTCCGAACTCTTTAGGTATGCGATCTCGCGTGTAGCCAATAGCAATCGAGCACTTTGTTTCATCACCAATTTTTGTTTACAACATTTATACACGTCGAGTTTTCGCGGTTAACTATTAATGTCTTCTACGTGCACTGTATTCAGGCCTACAATTATTATTTAGGCCTACGAGTAATTGACTACGGAACACGATTTGTAAATTGCCATTTGAAAAATTGAATTTACAAAACAAATTATAATAACAATAATTCGTAAATGTTAACTGACTTTTAAACATTAAAATTATGAGGCTGCTAACATTTCTGTCTCCGTAGAAAACACGTACCTAGCCTTGTTTTTCTTATTCATCATATACGATACTATTTATAAATGTAAAGTCATTATTTCTAATGTTGGAATGTTACTTGAGAAATACTTTTAAGTTTCATAGGTTGCAAGTTCATACGTTCACGTATGTGTTTTCATGCATAGAGTAGAACATTTGTTTCATTCCGTGTGCTCGTTTCGTTTGCGTGTAACGCATCCGCTTTCTTACGCTTCCGTGCCGTTGTAGAACGGGCCAAAGGGTAGTAATGAACGGCCATCTTTACTTTACAGTAATTTTCCCGCTACAGGCATAACTGAGGGTGCATCAACATTTCCGGCATTTCGTGCTCCAAATATTAGTCTACTACACCATTTTGCATTGTAAGATAGTAAGTTTCTACTATATAATCTGATATTCGTTGGAAGTTGAGAAATAACATATTGTTTCATTCTCCCAACTAATTTGAGCAGCGGTGGTCAAACCATTCGCCACCCACCGAGGCGACCCGGGTTCAAATCCCGGTGGGGTCGATTCCCGGATATTCGCAGCATGTGGGAATCGTGCCGGACGATGCCGCTGGTCGGCGGGTTTTCTCGGGGATCTCCCGTTTCCCCCGCCCTTTCATTCCGGCGCTGCTCCATTCTCACATCATGTCACCCCTCACCAGCGCTAAAGACCTCGGTGTTAAGTGCTGACCAAAATCTCTCACACACTCACTCCCAACTAATCTCAAAAAAATATGGAACTAATTGAATGTCGCTGCCCACCACACGCTTCAAACACGTTACAATGAGCGGGAAAACGCGTTATTTCTTGGCGAAATTTTCCACGTGTGCCTGTCGTGCCAACATACGAAAAGAAAACACTTTTCGAACAAGGACGGAACGTCAACGCTAAAACACTATGCTCACTAAAAACACCGTTAATAAGCCCTCCAATTGAGCTAAAAAAAAAAAATCGGCCGTTTCATATTGCTGTTCTTGAAAAAGTCCTAACCGGATGTATGCGAAACTGAAATAGAAACGTGCGCTGAACTTTGCTGCAGACTTTCCATCAGTAAAATTATATGGTCACCACTTGAAGTCCCGCAGTAAAAATGTATAGGCGGGAATCTTGCACGCTAGTTCAGTGCACGACTCGTTGTGGCGATGCGGCATTTGGTACGCGCTTCAAGTTCGCCCTTATAGCTTCAACACTTTTGAGCCTCTAATGCGCACGTATCCAGGTTCTTAAGAGTCAGTGGACCTGGCGCGCGAGTCGTGCTGTAGCGTGGTAAGAAAAGTACTTTTTCTTGTGATACTATTAAAAATGTTTACAATGCTTTTATCTTCAAAAGGAAGATACACTTAAAACTATGCCCGTATGGTTTTAAAAATGTAATCCGCTAATTAAAAACATGATTATTAAGAACCTTAAATGTGCTAGTAATTACTTTTTCACGTTGCTGTAGAGACGTAAAATATCACCGTAATCGTAAAACAGCAAAATCAAAGAAACCTGCATTAAAATTTGCCACATACCTTCCACAAATAAAATAACAAGGTAATCGCTTGAAATCCCATTGAAAAGCACATTCTACGAAACACTCCGCGGTAGTTTAGTCCTAGAGGCGATGAGGTGTTTGACGGACGTGTTATATTCGACCTACAGTCTTCCCCGTGTCCGTGCCGCAAATGTAAATAAAGATCTAGCGCGCATTAACTCTTAAGTGGCACGAGCGAAGCTGGTCCAAACACCTGGAACCTTCGTGGTTGGTTAGAGTTTTAACTAAGCTGGGAGAATGATCGAGATGCCTCGGATCGTGACTACATATATAGAGCACACAGCAGCCGAGCAAAGAACGGTTGTGTGTCACATAGCCTGTACGATTAAGTATCGCGGGAATGATCTCGACTATGGTGGTGCATATGACGGTAGTAGCAAGGAGCGACGCGGGAGCAACAGATGGACTGGTAGCAGAGCAGCTAATGTGCATGGCAGCGGAAGATCTGGGACGGTGCAGGTGCATTTACTGGTTTGGTACGGATATGCAGGACGTTCTCGGACAAGACATTTTAAGTGAAGGGTGACTGACAAATATTAAGTACCGCTTTTGGTGAGGAAGACACTCATTGTTTATCTGCGTAAGCACTGAAGGAATACTAGTTGCTAGCAATATTAAGCGTACATAATAATTAATAGACTTGTAAATTGTTGAAAAATGATTTGTTTGTTCCTAAATTGTTGATGACATTTGTACTAAATTTGGTAATTTTAAATCATTAATTTAACTTTGCGAGAACTGTATCTTTTTTTAACCCAGCTCCACCCAGGGCAATAATCTTCACAATTCCCATCGAAGATTAATGATAACCATCTATTATATAAGATAACCAGTTATAAGTGACGGCATTGCATTCATATGTGATAGAATGTAATGACATATCTTTCATTTACTTGTGACAATGCGATGTGTTCGAAATCATGTCCCTGTAGTGATCTCGGGAAACCCAGGAAAACGAAAATCAGGCTCAGCTTGAATAAGCCAATAAGCACTATTCGGTTTCCATGACAACTCCGTGCGATGCAATGGGATGGCGGGCTCGAGCCAATCAGAGCAAATTAGCTGGCTGTCGAATACATGCGGCCGCCGAGTGCATCGCATGCAGTTCTTTTACGCTGCAATTGACTGCGTCGTACTGCAATGAATGGGGATACGTATTATGATTCTTCCACGTTCTATAACGTTTATACCGGTGTTTGAAATTAAATTAGCTGAGTAATTTTTATTGTTAATGTACTATCTTCGCCGTCAGCAACGCAAAGAGTTTATTGCCGGTTCACGCATCAGAAAATGTGGTTTTATGTAGCATATTTCGTGTTTTGTTTTGCACCACATTTTCTTCTAACAAATTAAATTATTCAATTACAGTTGATGACTTAGCAGCTGTCACCGATAAAACGGTGCATTATTCCGAAATATCTAATGTAATCAGACGGTCGTCACCAGCATCGTAAAAACAAAGCAAAGCATTGCTGTTACGTTGTCACAACCACCAAACGAGAAAAAAGTCTCTGCATCGACAAAGAAACGGCTCGTACAAGAATACTGTATGTGTGCTCTGATAGATTGGATAGCTGCTGCAGCAATGTTTAATGTGTTACTGAAGAGTGAGACAATTACATATTTCGGGGTGTAGGAACACATGCTGCATTGTTGTTTTCATTTGACATGATTGGATGGAGGGAGAATGGGGTGCCGTGACATAACCATCATGTTCCTGTACAGCTGATGGATGCAAGTATAACAAAAAGCCGATCGTTTATGTATCATTATGGGCGAACTAACTATAGTGAGTGAATAATTTGTGGTGTCTTCGGAAACGATTTAAGAGTTTCCGGGCGAGTCAATACGTTTTTAAACTGAGGTGGTACCATATTCCTACTGCATTACACATTCAGGATTTTCGTTAATGAAACCCTAATGATAAACATTCGAAAAGCAAACGCTTAAAGAAAATGTTTAATTTATTATAATTATTTTCCATTATTTCCAATGCGTTTATAACACTAATCAAAATTCCAACAATTTAATGTATCCATGATGTTTTTAAACAAATCTTGCAATTCTAGCAAGTTACAAACTAAAGAAGACTTTTTTTAGTTTGTTAGTTTATCCATGCTGAAGAGCTTCAGTAAAATGTTATATTACCTACGGACAAAATTGAAAATAAAACGAAAGAATCTTGAAACGAGTTTTAGAAAATTTATGTTTAAAAAAAAACTCATATTTATACCGGCTGTGTACCAAACATTTAAGTACTAACAGCACATATTTGCACCTAAAAATCCTAATTTTGCAGGGCCAACCACTCTAATAGGGAGGGGGGTTACAGTAAATACCATGCCTCGAAATTAATAGATTGTTTGCCCTCCCCTTAATAAGTTCTAAATACTCCACCGACACAAAAGTATGCCGCTTGGCTGAGCCATTTGTAGAGGACAGCGGCAAAATATTAGGCTTAACCTAGTTGGCAGATTCAAAAAAATCCGAGTATCTATTTCTCACTAAGATATGTTCACGAGCTTGATAATGTGCCAAGACATTTACCCACCAGTCCATGACACTTCGTCTGGCGTCGATGTGGCATCGTAAAAAACTTTGGAATTGGCTTCGAGTCTTCATGTTTCCCAAAAGGTTTCACGTTTAGTGCGGTATTTTTCTGTGTCATATCGTCAGCTTAGAGCGAGAACTGGGTAAGTTAATTTTTCCAAGTTTTAGTTATCTGCAAATGTCTACACTACCCTTACGATTTCTCCTTTTGATGTGTACATTTATAAATGTGTTAATTAGGAACTGATGCAACACAAATTTGCTTTTCAACAAATAACTATGTGCATGACATAAGCAATTTTCAATGTTACGATTTGATACCTCCAATTATCTAATTATCTAGTTGCAGCATTAAGCCTACTATGTGAGTTGGTACCAAACCCACCATAAAAAGAAATATTTTTCAAGTAACGAAGCCTATAAAAATGTAAGAAAGAATATGTAAATACGTTGGTTTGTGATAGAACTACTGCAATCAACGGCGACTCCTACAATTGCTCTTGTAGTCAGTAGTTACATTGTCAACTACACATCGCACAATCCTGGTGTTAACATCTTTATCAGATAGGGTAAACCTACGTTAGTACGTGTTACTAAGGCTTCGAACTTCAGTAACAGAAGTATGTTAAAACATTTTAATTGTGATCTTATATTTTACACAATGGTCGCTTATTGTCAGAACTAAACATTCCTGCTCACTGTTGGTAAGCCACTGCAATATTGGGTGTTATGAATAAAGTCGAGCAGCTGCTAGTACGTACTCAACTTGGTATGAATAGAAAAATGAATGGTCTGAGAGCAGGTAGTCATGTGGTAAATCGCCTCCGATACAGGGCGCCATGACCCGGAGAGGCGGGGCTGTAATGTGACAATGCCAGTCTGACACTTACTTTGAACCAGCTAGGTTACAATGTCCGACAACGGCAAAAATAACACGGCACAAACCACTGAACAAAACACGCCATTTGTTGCGGTCGTAAAACACTATCAAATACTGTTGGACAAGTCAAACTTACCTGATACTAAAAATAAAAAAGTGAAAGCAATTGCGTGTATTAAAAAATGTATTGCAAATTGAATTCGAAATTGCACTCACACAGTACCAAATTTGGAAGAAGGTTAACAATTTTAAAACAAAAATCAAGAAGAAGACTGATATAACGAAAACATGAAATAATAAAATAATTTTGAAACCTTGGGAGGCCGAATTTCTTCAATTCTTGGAAGATACCTCGAGCCCCACAATTGTACGAATGAGAGGTAAGTGCAATAATATTATTCTCTACACGTTTTGTATTTCTGACGTGATTTACATTTACTTTCAAGAAACACATTATATAACAATGTGTGGAATGGTTAATTAATTATGATTTACTACAATTAGTAATTTAATTAAAAATGTAAGAAATATTTAACCTTAATTGTTAAAATAATACAGTTCATTCCTGTGCTGCTGTCAAATTACATCATTTATGTACATATATCACAACTGTGCATTGTTGAAATATTGTGTTTTTAGGGGCAGTTACTGCAGGTGTTGCTTCGTCTGAACCGTATACAACAGCTAGTGGAATAGTGTGTAAGAATGATGCGGACGGCGACGAAGAGGATGACAATGTCGAAGAAGATGCTACTGCGATGGATTCGAACATATCACCACCGTGTAGAGAAACCGGGCCTATGAAAAAAAAGCACGTGTTAATTTCAATGAAGATGATGAAACAAAGAACTTGTCATTGCCACAACTGCAGCGCTTGGTGTTGTTACAATTGAAATATTTCAAAAAAGGCCGAAAAACTGGGACACTTAATTGGAAAATATAAAACAAAAGAAGGCTGAAACCACTCCAAATATTTCATCCCATCTAACGATGAGTTTGTTTCCCGGACAAGAATTTTAAGTAGCAACATTTATTTTGTATACTTTTGTGCTGTTGTACTTGTGTTGCAATTTTATATTGCCAATTTGTGTTGTTATTCTTTGTGCATAGATACGCAGTAAATCAGACTGTAGTAATCAATACGAAAATAGAATAAAGTAAATATGAGAAAATATTTTACGTTACAAAAAGAAAATAAATCAAATGTCAAAATATTCCAACGTTCGCATGCACATGTGAGTGATGTCTCGTTCGTGTGTGTGTTTGTGTGCATGTGTGCACATGACTGTTCACATATGTGTCATGTACAGTATGTACATACCATCATACGTAGCCGCTTTGCGAGTGGGTTTACTCCCAGTGACTGACACCAATTGTACAGCTAAACAAACTATTTAAATAATTGTGTTTTGGGTAACACAGCTTCCCGATGAGCAACAAAAGTATCTTCAACTACGTCATATTGTTCTGTCTCCTACCTCCATCCGTAAATGACAAGTACGTAAAATAACGGAAAGAATTCACTTAAATGTATGTCCATTCGATGTACAACCCCTGTCTTTTTAACATACCTCGGTTTCGTACAATTCTACCTCCATAATTGTAGACAGAATTCGGAAGGTCACCCGTTATAACTTCTTCAACGTCAAAAGTAAAGTCTCCATCATTCAGACGTTTCGCTACGTTGTGTAAAATCATGCAGCTAAGTATCAGTGAAGGAATGTTTTCAGTCGTTATCCTTACTTTGTGTTGTAAAATATGAAAACGTTGTTTTAACAGCCCAAAACATATTTCAATAGCTACCCTCACTTTTGCTAACAATTTGTTGAAAGATGTTTCCTTAGGTGAGACATGATGACCGAATGGTGTCATAAGCCATGGGCTGAGGCCATATCCGTAGTCTCCAAGCAGCAAAGCACTTGCCCATTCCATTCCATAATGGGATGTATTGCAGAATTCCTCCAAATACGAGCATCGTGAACGATCCAGGCCAGGATGCACCCACGCTTGTAAATTCTTCTTTTGAATTACCTGTTGCTTGAACATTTATGCTGGTGAATTTTTTCCGATAGACATATTCGTCGCCATGTTCAGAACGTTTAATAATAGGAATACGGCAATAATCAATTGTCCCTAGCTGAGGGATGTTTCCTGCCCTTGTGCCTTTATATTCTGTAGTTATTCCACAGAAGATGTAAACTTGATCCAGTCATTCTATTTGGCTTTTACAGCAGCTATAACAGTACTGACTATTTTGACACAGTTGACTGATGAACGCCTATGTCCTCGCCCACACCACTTTGATATCACAGATCACTCACGTAGCGAAGGAAACCTCGCATTTTCTCTTCGTTGCTCAGTGAACCTCCACGTCTTTCGAAATTTTCACCTAAAAAGTGGTAGGCTATCCACTGTACATTTACTCGAAATCTGTGAAGAGTTCGAATACTTTCTTCCCGTAGTGTACAACACATATTATACACTTTAACATCACGAATGGGCATAAACTCAGCTATTTAAAAACAAACACGTACTCTACAAAAGTGAATCTGCTACTGGGTAAGCTCAACATATCCGTGAGAAGGTGCTCAATATCTGAGCAGATCCTCTACGTTCATCATACGAAAACATAGAGTGGGTGCTCATAGTCAATCTTTACTCACTGGCTGAACACCTGCTCAGTTAACGAGGTGACCCTATGTCGTCCTAGAAATCTTAGAATGAGACTAAGAAAAAACAAACAAACTAAAAACGATACAATGAAAAAACAAGCCTAGTTTGGCTGTCAACACATCCATAAATCGAAACTACAGAACGTGAAGTATATCATAAGGAAATCTACTGTGTTCTTTTGTGTCTTCATCATCTGGTTTGTTGTCTGTGTCGTCGTCGTTTTTATTCTGTCTTGTGTCCATTATCGTCAGCGTCATAGTATTGTCTGTGGTGTCTTAATAGTGGTGTCTTGAGTTTCACGAATTATTCATTTTTATGTTTATTTTATTTTCCTTTATTTGTTGTTGACTAATTCCTTATGGGATCTTTCATGTTCTGTAGTTTTCGTTTATGGATGTGTAGACTACAGCCAAACAAGGCTTGTTTTTTTTTTTTTTGTTTGTTTTTTTCTTAGTCTCACGCTAAGATTTCTGGGACGACATAATATTGTAGTGTTGTATGTCCACAATAGTTCAGTACGTTATTCTATCCCATTGCAAGAAACATTCAAAGACATTTCCTGTATACAGAGCCTTTCCAATTTTATGAAGCCCGCAACGTGGTTTATCACGATATTCAGATACAGTATATAGCAGTTTACCGTATTATAGTTTCAGTTGCTGAATTGTAGCCCTTATTGTCCCCTCAAAACTTTTTTTTTTTGTTTCCACGTACTGTTCCAATTAGTGCTGTTGGCGGTGTCATTACAGCAATCAAAAACTACAGTTCATACATTACCGTAGTGGTTTTTAAAGTTAATTACGTGCTGCCTACATATTTAGGAGAATGTGGAGCCAACACTTCACTTAACACGACGCAGATGAAATCCACCGTCAATCACATTTGTAGTAACATCGAGGTCCAGTGCAGTCTTTTAAGCTGCGAAAACTTTGCAAGGCAGATTTCCTGGTTTTTCTAATTTATTTTTTTGAAAAGTAGGGCTAATGAGAAAGGCGCCAATGTGTTATTCAACAGGACCATTGTTTCCTAATTTTTTCTTATTGCAATTCTCTGGAAAATTAGGTCAGCATTAAAAACTTCAAATTAGTTATTAATTTAGACACTGCTTCTCATAGAAGACACACTATACTATTTTATAACTTCGATTCTGCTTCAACTCTCAAGTTTGGCCAAAATATTTTCCATAGTGGCTCATTTTCCGTCAAATGTTCCGTGACAATAAAGGACGTCGCCCACTTGGGCGCGTCGTGCAGAATTTTAATTGTGTAGGAATATTACATGTAATTTAATAGAAGCGCGCACATTTGGCCGTGGCGTGGCGCTTCACTTCTCCTGGAGAATTCCCGCGACTTCTCTGATAACCAATATTCTCGGTGGCACGCCACGTCACGTCCATGTGAGCGAGGAGTGGTGGAAAGAACTAGGCACCGTCCACTTTCTTCGTGACACTTCGGCTCACCTTCGGGTATCTTCGTATCGATTATAGCTACTTTGTGTCTCTTGCTACAATTCGGACGTGTGTTTGGAAGTCATAGAGTTGGTAATTCTACTGTGGCTGGGTCATAAGCTAGTACATGCGTTGAAGTATAACGTTAAGATATTACATTTAAAAATTTAAACTATGAAAAAAATTGTTTTTAATTAAAATAATTTATATTTATTTTTATACAAGGAGTGTAGGACCAAGTCAATAGACATTGATTGCATTTATGTATAGTGGCAAAATATTACAAAAAAAAAATAATTAAATAATTATTTGGTAATATAATTTGATAAAAGTAAATCGATTGTTTTGATATTCATGCTCAGTGTCGATTTTCCGTGAGCCTGCTAAAATTGTTTGTCCAGCCGCATTGAGAAGACTCTAGGGTTACATGTTATTTTGTAAAGAGGAAAGGTCTTGGGTGCTTCGAAAATAGAAAGAGAACTTTTTTTCTGTCGTTAAGTAAGGAAATAAGTGATTGAACTCTCCGCAGACCTCTATTTTCGTATTAGTGTCACGCACACACATGCAAGCAACATAAGAGGAAGGAGTCCTTCCTCTTATCTGCTTGCACTAGAAATCATTATCAGAAGCAGAAACACTGACTACACATCACAGACACTGCAACACACTGAACAATGTTTTCCCTCAGAGATAACTTCGGCCTGTGGCCGTGTCGCGCTGCGTTCAAGTGGGCGACAACATCAACTATAGTTGTTGCAAGACAAGACACACCAACGTAAGTCGTTTTTAAAAATGTTATTGGTGGCAACATTTCAAACAGTTTATTCCTATCCTGATCATCCTTGGGGGAGGGTGACGCAGAACAGGCGTTGAAAATATATTCAACATGCTTTCTTAATCACCAGAAAATCTCAATGAAATCTATGAAGAATGAGTACCGTGGGTTGCCCTAAGCAGCGCATGTTGACCTATATCGATATATCCTGGTCAGATGGATTGAATTTGTGCTGGCATCGTAAGGTGGATGTGGAGCTTTGTAGTTCCTGACGAGTGGAAGGAAACAGCCCCCTATTGAGGTTGGTCAAGATTGAGAATTTATATCCGTATAGGGACACATGGGTAAGGAGGAACTAAGAGCTCCCATAATATCTGTTATATCGTATTTTACCCTAATTTTTCGTGTTTTGTGATAGTCAACATTATGTCATCAAGGTTACATCTGCAGTCCAGGGAAATCATACATTGGAAAACAGAAGGCCGGTTCATTTTTATCTATGGGACTTAAATTGGCGACCGTGTCATTGTATAGTTGAAAAGATTGGAACAAGGTTCAGTGACCGTTTCTATTTGAGTTTCGAATACATGCGGTTGGTACGTTTTGAAGTTCGGAAGTCTGGAAAAAATGTTTTTAGCTACGTTGTAAGGCTTAGGAACAGTGATACTATTGAGCGTGGTGTCTTAGCAATGATATTCCGTCCATTTCTTTTCGTACATTGGCACAATGGGCACATGTGGAATAGTTTCTTATTAACGTATTCACCCTGATTCTAAGCATGTTACGAACGAAATTGTATACTCGAAAATTAAATGATTTTTTGTAATTGATAAACGAGAATGTTCTATAATAGTGCTGCTAGGAACGCAACTAAGGGTTGTCGTACTTCTCCCATGTTCCAAGTACTGTATTTGTCTCTATTCTTCGTGCGGTTCATCCAGATGCTGCCGGCACAAGTCACGTCATGTGTGACCAATTATACGCCCCAGTTGACTTGTCATGGCTCGCGGGAGTGGAGAGGTGTCTTCTTTGATGACCTTCTGACTTGTACCGTCACCACGTGCCTGTCGCTGGAACGTCCGCTAGCTGCTGTTATTTATAAACTCTTTCAAGATTTCTCTTCGTCGCCTGGCAGACTTCTGAACTCGTCCACTCGCAGGGTGTTGCGCATTCAACTTCGGCTATGTTTTGTAAATTATTATGTTGTACTAAGGGTTCTTCTGTTTTAACTACGGTTACGTTATTCAAACAAAAAATCGTTGTTTATAAAAATCTATATTATGTACAGATATTATTAGTGTCATGAATCTTTCGCGAAATTAATTTTGTCCCAGAATGTTTCAGCGGCTTACGTACACATCAGCTGCTTAGCTTCATGGTTATTAGCAGCGTGTCTTTGTGAAGCGACGTCTCTCATTTGACTGAGACAATGGCAATACGGTCACTGCAACACCACACGTCTGTGACTTGCGCGAAGAACCCCCAAGACACGTGACAACCTAAAATATCCAATTACTGACTATGAAGCAGAACTGCAAATGTCCACGTAAGCCACTGAAACAAACTGAGGCAAATTTATTTTCGCTAAAAGTTCATGGCCCTTGATATAATGGTATATCAGGAAAATGTTTTGTGCTAACTTATCCTTGAAATCACTGACACATAGTCGCTGTCTGCAGAGCAACAATAGGCCTAAATATTACAATATCGGGTTTTTCATTGATTTAGTCAAATAGGGCAACAGCTCTACGCGCAAGAAAAAGCCAGTCACCTTTTCATAAGCTTAATGTACTTTGAAACCCAGCAAACCGTCAAGTTTTCCTTGATGAATCATCATTAGAGATGATGGTTTATCGCGGAAAAACACTACTGTTTTCTGAGTTTCAACGTACGTTCAGTTTATCAAAAGATCGCTGGATTTTCCTTGTACGTGGAGATGCTACCTAATTTAACTGAGCCAATAGGAATCTCACTATTGTAATATTTAATGCATGTTATTGGTCCATAGACAGCTACGTTGTGTCAGACATATATCACCTAATCATACATGGCGCAAGAAACCACAATGTTTTCAAGGGCATATTGGCACAAAATATTTTTGTGATATACCATCATCTCTAACCATAATCTCTAATTATGTAAGTACTTATTTGCACTCTTTAATTGCATGAACGATTCCACGCGGAGGAGCATTGATTGATTCTTTGGCAACATTAATCTGAAGAGTCCAGTTTGTAATAATTGTTTTACGTCTCTCACCATGCATAGGCCAGGGCAGGCTGGTTTGTGAAGGCAGTTACGACGGTCCAACACAGCCAGGTCAGTCAGGAAGGAACTCGGACAACATCATAGCGTCCTGCTGGTCACATGGTGGTAGATAGCCTCTTCTCCGCCCTAGGTTATAAACTTGTCCTCGTTTATCGCATCTACTTGCGGAACTATGTTGAGGCGGGTTTTAACGTCCTCGAGACTCCTGTCTGCAGCTAGTCCTTCGTTTATTTGTGTAGTAACTTGGTCTAGATTTTATGGCGACATTCTACATTGCACTCTAGAAATAAGCTCTGATGGACCAAGTCTTCAACTCCTGTTTGTGATGAGCCCCTGTTTGTGATACACAGAATTGCATTTTCTTAGAGAGTCTCCGAAAGAGGTGGCGAAGAGGTATGACAGTGGGCTTGCAACCACTAGGACTCGGGTTCGGCCTCCAGTTTGGTCATCCTAATTTCAGTTTTTCATTTGTTTTTATAAATCACTCCAGGAAAATGCGCCATAGCATGCTCCTGTTTTCTGTCTGTCCGAAACATCTGTCCCGTCTCTGGTAGCATCGCTGCCGACGAGAAGATAAAGCGCCCGCCTACTGGCCGTGTGTTTGTGTGAGACACGACGCCAAGGGCGATGTTGACTGGCTTGTCTTGTGTGATATCGCCTGTGTAGCATAATACACTGAAACTGCCTGACATGGTATCGTAGATCCCTCGTCTGACTAGCACTTTCAGTGGTGTCCCCATGTTTATATTGGAGGAAAGTATTAAGCAAAGTCCATGTTTCTACAGTTCATTTGCCGAGGTGTGAGAGTTGTTTTTTGTTAACAAGAGTACGTGATACTAGTACAAGCGGTAGGGGTGTAAGAGCTACTAACCAGCGCGTGCTTCTGCAGTGTGATGAGAGTTAAATTGGTGACTGGCCAAGCAAGTGTTCGTATTGTTTTCTGATAGTGTTTTAATTAGACAGGACCGTTAGCTGTAAATGTTTTTCAACGTTACAGTCGAACCTAAGTAAACACATGTACGTCCAACTAGGGCTGTTATGTAGGCTACTGTGTATTCTCTCATCGATCGTAGATTGTGATACGTACACTACACGTTCGGTATAGTAATTATAACTACAACCCGTGCAACATGAGTGATATCAATTACATCCAAACTTTTTATAATATCTATAAAATGGATAGTGTCTGTAAATCTAATGTGGCAGTTTTTTTAAAAGTATGATGTATCGTTAATGTGGAATGAATGTATTTAAAAATTTTATTTTACGGGTTTCATAACACTGTCAGTCACACAATACCGGTGGTTGTTCATAACTATCTCATTCACACTCATAGGTTCCCACGACTTTATGTGTTCATACTCGCCTAAATTCCACCAATTCGTGGATGATATTCTACGCTCAGTACTTGTCTTCCACTACACGTGGAGAGCATTCCGGACACCCCTGATTACCAGCTGCAATCACGTGAACACTGCGTGTTTTCACTGACAGACCTTACCTTCGATCACGTGAATGTGCTTCGCGCGCTCTCACTTGAACGCAAATAGACAGTAGAATACTTTAACATGAATTCCGTGAAAAATTTGTCAGATAGAAGAAGTTGAAAAAGCTTTTTCCCAGTCGTCTTGAAGGGCTCCGAAATGATCTTTCTAAGTATCGTGACGTATTTGAAGCTACTTTACCGTCATCGTTTCAAGTGTATATTCTTTTCTTACATTGGCTAAACGAGTACGTGTGGAGTAGTTTCGTTAAAAATGTATTTACGAACACACAGTAACGCATTTTAAGTGCTTGGTAGGCGGCGTTTTAAGGGTACTGCTGCCCCAAAGCCCTGGCACCAGCAAGAAAAACAATTTACATGTTCAATTAATTAATTAGGACTTATTTATTTCACATATGTGTATTCCACTACTGTTTTTTGTCGATATCGGGACTGCACGAATTGCTACATGGTATTTAATGCCGTTTTTTTCAATACCCTGAATTATGCAATGGAGTAAGTATTTTCAATCTCAGAAACAGTATAATACAGTACTCGCACATTGTTGGCACATTTAATATTCTGTAACAATACTATCCTCTTCTCATTGCACAAAATGGCTGTCTTAAATAGTTATTGCAAAAGGTGAGTGAGACACACCAATTTATCTAGTAAATCTCTGAGCTTGCTTTCGCCAGGGTTCTCTGGTAGATGGCTCCCAACCGAGGGCGTTTGCACATGAAATGATATTTTACACGTTGTACACGTGAGGTGGATACTTGTATCATAATGTGAAATAGACAACAAGGTAATTATAGGTAGAAGAATATTCTCAGAGTAACAAGTTGACATGGAAGTTCCTATGTTATATAATCAATCCGGCATTCTCACGGAGTGATTTATGATAACTACGGAAAGCCAAAATCTTCATTGCTGGTTTAGGAATCGAACCAAGATCCTGTATTGCAGGAGTCTATCGTTTTACCACTGTGGCTCGGTCGGGGCACGCGTGATCAGCTATGTCTTAAATGGAAATGGTGGCTGTTGAAATCATGTAAGTCAAGATAACATTGCTTGTTACGCTACTTTACTGAGTGAATTAATATGTTTCCCACATTGGACTACTAAGTAGAAAATATATATTTAGTTTGGTGAAAAGTTGACAAACGACACAATAACTAGCTAGTCGCAGCAATTGTTTCTGTTTTGCTATCATTATATTAGTAGTTTTTTAAGGAAGATTGCTAACCGTTCTACTAAGTAATTGATATGTTGTTGTCAGATGACAGTAATTAACATCTCATCTTATTTTTGTAGTTAATGGTATAAAATGTAGGTACTTTAATTTACACACACATCTCTCAGTGAACAGTTTCCGAATCAACCCTAATAGCAAACATCAATTGGCCCACTCGTGCAAATCTGATCGTGATAAGCAGCCCACAGGCAGTGAACAGTCGGAATGCACCCGTGGCCACATGTGGCATACATTATGCATAATGAAATCACCCACACGTTAACCACAAGTGTGCCACAGGCACTCTTATCATACACAGTGCTTGTGGATTAGTTTGCTAAGTCTGCATGTGGACCGTGTACTGAAATATGTCAGTATTTTTAGACTAAGGTACGCACATTAAAATTATTTCAGTATAACTATAAACATATTTATTGACATGGCCTGATTAACAACCATTCCATCAATAGTAGACGATCATACTAGCGAACTTTGGCCGCTTCTGCCAACAGTTGGCCAACTGAAAAATGATTGTATTTGCTACTAGGGAAGTACCATGTTCTTTATACCTTCTCATATTTCCTTCTTAAGTAAACGATAAACAAAATGTGAAGCCTTCTGTTAAACATACAACATATCTCTCCCCTCTTGTTGACAAACTCAAATTTACCTCGGGCTTCGATACTAAATCAATGCGTGTGTGACTTGGTCAAGAGGGGATATTTTGGTCAGCTCTCAACGTCGAGTAAGAAATGAAGTGAGTGTGGGGTAGGTACAAAATGAGAAGGCAAATCTCCAGTTTCATTGCACGCCAATGACAACGTCCGCCGCGTTTCCCACATGCAGAAATTTAAACTGACCCCACCGGCTGTCGAACCCAGATCGGTGTTGCAGGACGCAAGAGGTCTGACACTGAACTAATTATCCAATAGAGATGGGAGGTTTAAAATGATCTGTCATACTGTCTGCTTTCAAAGGGCACATGGCTTTCTACTCGTCAAATCAGGTGTCAGACCAACGCGACGTCCAGCTGTAGAGAACAATTATTCAGTCGCAGCTTGAGCATGTGTATATATGTTAGCCGCATGTACGGAGACTTGTACGCATAACTCACATGTATCCATAGCGACTGTAGCCATGAACTATAGTGTTATTCAAACATTTGGTGCAACGATTTTAAATTACGATCGGTAAATCTGAGTAACTTAGAAATCGTCGTGTATGCTACTTTCGTCAGACAAGAACCATAGGCATTTACATACCAGAGCTGAATAACAAAAGACTTGGATTGAAAATACCTCAATAAAAACAGAAGATTTTAACGTATTTGAAAAAAATATATATATATATTATAAGCAAGTACACAACAAAAATTTGTCCCTACTGGTCGAATGTATGTGACATTCCTATTCACGGGATATTTTACCTGCCCAAACGTGAGATATGTGATCATCATTATTTGTTTATATATATATACATATATATATATATATATATATATCGTGTGTGATCCTTCATTTTGATAATAATGTGACGTCGTAGACAAAATAAAAAAAAGTCACTTTAGTAAGTAGGTATACTTTGTGTGCACCTATTTTGATGAAGTAATGAAAAATGATTCTCCTGATATATCATGTGATCAAAAATGTTTAAAAGGACATCAACAGAAAATATTAATGTATAATAATCTTACTGAGTGTAAGAAGTTTGATTAAATTTGGACCTCGGGTTCAAAATATTTTAGAGATACACATACATTCAAACACATACCATTAAACGGAATGAGATTGTGCCAACCTAATTCTTCATAAAATAATAGCACATAATTTTTTTTCTTCAGTTCTTTTTTCAAACTTGATTTATTCTTCAGGACTAAGCCAATGTAGTTAACCTATTTTTAATGTATGTAAACAAAGATATACAATTAGGTTGGCACAATCTCACCCCGTTTTACGGTACACACTCACACACATACGCACGAATACACTAACAGAAAATAATTTTCGGAGTCTGTGCCAGCCGATGTTAACAAACGTGTAACGAAGTAGCATAGGTTGACGTGGACTAGACGTCCACGGATCTTTCTCAGACCGTTTGTCCTGCTACAGATCGCCCACTACCCTGGCATCATATGCAACAGTAGTGAATATACTAATTATCGGTCGCACCGCTAATTATTACATCGCACGGGTAACCTCAGACAGCAACTAGGGTGAGTGGAAGTGCGCGAGTGTGTACCACGCGAGCACCAAGGCCTCGCAGTATTACACCTCGTCAGAATTCAGAAAAGGGCCACATGTAGCGTGACCCTAAAGCCCACACCCCTCAGGGAATAATATACTTGCCCGAATTGGCAACCTTCCAGATAAATACTCATTATTATTATTTAAATATAATTAATTTTGTTACAGACACTTTAGTACTTAGAAGCGTGTGTTAACTAATAAGAGCATGGGCGCACCCAGGATTTGGCTTGGGGAGGGCACAAGACCTAATAGGCTAATAAAATACAAATTCTGCAGACGTCAGGCAGGTGGATCTCGAAAAACCCTCTTACATTTACACTGGTTCTGAAACATGTGAACATATTTTGCTTGCAGTTAAAATCTCTATACACATGTACTGTAATTTACTATTACTACATATAATATAAATTGATATAATAATAAAAAATTTCGCCCCTTTTGGAGGGGCACTTGCCCCAAATGCCACCCCCCTGGTTGCGCCCAATTAATGTAATTTGTATTAAGGCCGGCCCAACTTTCTTGATTTAATTGGGTAGATTTAAAATTGCTTGTGTCATAAGTAATGTAATATGTTTTAGTTATTAATTGCAACTAGTGCATTCATTTGTTCACCATAACCCCTTCAAATCATTCGTGTTGCTGTGTTTTGGCGGGAGATGCTGCGCCCTCTGCACGTGATCTCCCAGAAACTTGGTCTCGTTTGTCTGACCACTGAGCAGCGAAGGTCCAAGTCCCCGGGCGAAGAGTCGTCTTATTGTGCAGTTGCCAACCCTTGTGGTTTCGGTTATTAGCGCCCCCTCTCCTCTTTGACATTTGCCGTCACTGCGCCTGCCTAAGGAGTACGAAACTCCTGGGTACAAATCGCCTGTCACACCGCCCCTGGACCTTGTGTAGTGTGTAGTGCATCTTTGGTAAGTTAATATTAACATTCGTGTTCTGTCCAGGGGCCGGACCGCCGTCATCACCGCGGTTACAGTTTGTAGTCAATATGTACCTAAACATGATGTATTGTTAAAGTCATTTAAATCAATAGCGCTTTTCATTTCTGTATCAGGACTGGGTCTGAACCCAGTACTTCACGTGTATTTCAGTGTTGAAGAGACGTGGCCCTGACCTGAACAGGGGCTAAGTATGTGCGTGTAAGTATACAGATCCAGGATCAAGATCGCCAACATCAGCGACGCTGCTTGGGGGCAGCCCGAGGAGGATGTATATCTGGAGAGGACATGGCGCGGTCAGGGCGAAGCCGTCCGGGGCGGAAGAAGGGATGAAAACGGAGAGGACAAGAGCGTATTCTTGCTGAAACGAAGTGGTCTGTGAGCCGCGTGCTAGGGAGTCCTGCGAGTTTCTTGACTTTACAATTGTCGTTATAGCTGCAATATTTTTCGGATTTGAAATCGTAATTTTTCGCATACATTATTAGAATGATTGTCAAAATAAAATATTGTCTGAAGACAACATTATTACCACTTTTTTATTACAATATTACTAAAAAAAATATTGACAAGTTAGCAAAACAAACAAATATATTACTCTTAACCACAAACTCTGATTGGCGTAGCTTTACAGCACGACCACATAAGTTATCATATATTTAAAAAAAATAAGTCGTCAAATGATAGCTGGATATATATAACTCCTCCACATTTGCAGAACAATCTTAGTCCGGCAAAGAAAGCAAGTAACTAATGTCCGCTATGATTATGCTACGATAATATTTAAAACACGTTCGAAACAACAATTGTGTAAGTAATGCATGTCTTTACGTGCACGTTAATTTTAGTTGTCATTTTTGTATCTTTCACGCCATTGTGGTATTCTTTACATGCCCTACTTATTTCATTATTTCCATTCTTATATTTTTTTTTTGTCCACTATTGAGCTCTGATTGATTTCAAGTGCATTTTAGTAATTAATTTCTCAGTTCAGCAAGGAGAAAAATTTGATATATTTTGAATTGCATTTGTTAAATTCATGTATTAATTTTTTTGTCTTTACGCCACTTTTTTCACCTACTAATTAGTTACTCATTTTCAATCGATTATTTTTGGAATACAGATTTGATTTTTCGTTATCTCCTTAGTTGTTTTGTTAGGGCAGGGGAAATTTATTTGATCATTTGTCAAACGTCCTTGAAATTTTTACTTTGAAGTCAACGTTACCAAAATGATTCCAGCTAAACTTTGAGTATAATTAGTCATGTCAGTCAATAGTACCAAGTCGTAAATTTTAAGTAAAACCTGTACGATTCCACAAAAATGTATGTAGGCATTGGCTAATAGAAACTAACGTAAATAATTTTAGTTGCACTTACAAATGTTATGCGTAGCAGTGTTTATAGCCCGTAACAAATTCCTGGATGATATATATATATCATCTATATATATACATATATATATATATATATATATATATATATATATATATATATATATATATATATATATATATATGTATATGGCTGTAGTAAAAGAGTACAAAAATTATTCTTAGCGTAAAGTCACTCTATGTTTATTCGTATTCCGTTTTATTTTGTCTATTAAACGCATGCCCTATTGGCCATATGTGTAAGTGAATAATTATGTTTATAACAGCGTTGCGTTATCAACTTGAATATTACTATTACGCCAAAGATAAATGTATCAACCATAATAATTCCGAATATTTTAATGTAAGGCCAACATACTAAATTAAATAATGGTTTAAAAATTTAAAACTTTCTACAATTAATGCAAAATATTGCGTATTTGCAGTTTCTTAAGTGCTAAGTATTTATTAATTTTGCTGTGAAAGACAAATTCTAATGTGACATGCGAAGTCACAAGAACCTCTTACCTAATATCTGTATCGAGTTTTAATGGGTATGGCAATACAAAACCCCTGTAATAAATAACATGTAAAAGTGTACTGAATAACCACGAATGCTGTGTGCTATTATGTCAAAGGTCATAGATACCGTCGTACTAGCCGGCTGAAAAATTTTAATATTGTTGCAGTTAGACGAGCACAATCCACTTTGTTTACTGTATCGCAAATGTTGACCCATTTTACAACATATTCTTTAAATCAAAGGTACTAATCAGCATGCATTGTTTAGTTATCGCATTTTGAGTAATTATCAGTAGTATACCGTTGTGCAAATAGAAAATAAGATTCCATCATGCTACAACGTTAATATTAAAATAACGACAACAGTGGTCTCGCTTGCCATACAAATTACGCCACAATTTTTGGATGTTAGCTAATAAGGTTTTCCTTATGTTGCGCTGCTTCATATTGATCAATTATGGACAAAAACGACCATAAACTCGCCTTGTACACCAAAAGCTATGTCTGCAGAAAAATTGTTGTTTAAATAAAATAGCTGTAAATTTTTAAAATTAACATCACATTATTAGTGCGAGATTACTCACTATTAAACAATTTCTTTTTAAACCGGCGTTGTCAGTACCGTTTGTCAGAAGTTGTAATGTAAAAATTCTTTAATTAATTTCAAGAATATGTGAACCATGGTAAGTGTATAGTGCATCGATAACATTCCAAAAATATTTCGTTTACATGAGAGAAACTGTGTTTACACAATGACTTAAAATAATTCTCATAAGATAAATTCAAACAAAGCTGCTTGTACCCAAACTAATATAATGCAATAGGCTAAATTGAGACACATACAGGATGTTTATAAAAATTAGGGACAAACTTCAGGGCGTGATCCCGGACAAAAAATAAGGGCTGATTGTTTAATGATACTTATAATTTATGAAAATATTAAGGAAAATGTGCACCCTTGAAATTGAATTGTTTAAATTTTAATGGTGTTAAATATCGTGGAAAAATTAATTAACAATGTCGTTTTGCATACTGCCTTATTCTAACAATATATTCAACTTTTAGAAGCACTTATTCCGAAAATGACTACCCTTCATTGGAAATACTAGATAATATAGTTCATTTTTAAGGGGTTGCCGATATTTTACAATAGTAAAACGAAGATAATTTCATTTCCAAAGGTGCATAGTTATCTACCTTATTATTTTCATGCGGCTATTTGTCTCATTATGAATTCTAATTCAATTATCATTAGACATCGCCTCCAGAAGTTTGCACTATGTTTTAGAAACATCCTTATATGTATAATTTTGGACATATGTAACAAATTAAGGAACCAACTTACAGAATGATATTTTAGACAGTTCAAAACAACCGCGCAGTTTAAAATATATAGTTTTCCCTATATCTGAATCGATTATACAGCATTTACAAACGACAGATTATTGTTTGATTAGAAATAGTAATTATCAACATCAATAATCACATAAGTATGCAATAAAACATCAAATGTAATGTGTGTATTACATAAAACTGACGACATGTAACTAGGAAGGGTAAAGCTTCTGCTCTCCGTAGCGACTGAAAAAGTTCCTCAACTTCAACTCGCCGTAAAAAATAAACGACGCGGAGAAATCGTTCATAGGTGCCATATAAATGAGATTTGACTCTTATTCTTCATTTCATACGCAGCAACCCCCCATCTAACTTTACAAACGAAAAAGTTTCCACGATGCTACTTTTGGCACTGCGCGTTCGCAAAAATTATTAGCAATAGTTTACTAGATAATTTTTTAAAAATTAACTTTTAACAAAGTTCGAAAAATAACACCTGCGTCAGCGGCAGAAATGTTTGAAGGTTCGTCAGTAAAATTTTGAAACTATTTGGTTGAGTGGTTTTGCAGCGATGGCGTGTTTAGTTTGAAAAATGTTTCGGCCGCGCACGGCAAGATGTGGCCACTTTCGTTTTCTTCCAGTGTAAGAAGCAGGGAATAAACGCCGATACCCGGCTTCACCCCGCACTGTAGCTTTCTAGTCCAGGCAAATTAGGAAAAAGAAAGGAAAAAATTCCAACAGAGATGAAAACTGGTACACAACACCAGTTTGGTACAACAAACAACATACTAAAAGTCCCCGACGATCCGAGCTGTGCTCTGGCCGCCATATTGGAAAATGGCGGATGAACGGTAACACTTGATCAAAAGTGCATTATTAACTGAAGCTGATGAAAGCTAGGCGGAAAATTAGTTCCAACTCGAGTGTAAGAAAATTATATTTCCATTAACTTCAATAAAATAATATTTAGTTACTGATAATGTAAAAAAAAAAAATTAAACTATGTGAAACTTTTGCTTATTCTTTATACCTAATTTGCCTTATCTCGATGGAATGAATGTCACGAATTTCCGCAAACAATGTACACATGTGAAGGAAATTGTCACGTAATATTTAACAATTGATTTTAAATTACAATTGAAATTAATTAACTTATAACCCAACTAAAATAAATAGACTAATACTGTGGACTGTAGGCACTTACTTGTGGTCGTTTCTGAAGCAGGGGTTTAATCTTCTTCTGAATCAAGTTCTTGTGAATTACATTCGTTATCGTGTGTGAGACGAATTTTTTTTAGCAATGTGACTGTTTTCTGTATGGAAATGTGCATGTACCTCCTCTTCATCTGCGTCACTTTCAATATTATTGAATGTTTTACAGTTTGAACACTCTCCACAACATACACCACAAAGTTGGGAACATTTAAGTCCAGCACGTCGACAACCACATAGCTTTCCACAGTCCTTCTTACAATTACACGAAACCAGTTTTAGTAAAGATGTGGGAGCTGGGGCCAAATCAGTTGTTACAGGTATTAAGAAACCATTTTGCATTTTCCAACCCCATT